>QRFJ01000057.1:552609-735737 GCA_006176705.1 Cocos nucifera
CAGGCCATCGATCAAGGCCCAGATACTGGCAGATTTTGTATTAGAATGCACCATTCCAGTCGAAGCCGAGCTTGAACGGAGCGAGACCGACACCAAAGCGGGACCGAGCTTGGACAAAGCCGAGCTATCGCAGCCGAACCTCCTCGAGGAAAGCGCCGACCTCCCCGAAGGCTCCTGGGCTCTGCACGTGGATGGTTCATCCAACTCCGCTGGAGCTGGTGCGGGGCTGATCTTGGTCAGCCCCGAGTGAGTCATCGCCGAGTACGCACTACGCTTCGAGTTCTCCGTGACTAACAATGAGACCGAATATGAAGCGCTGATCGTCGGATTAAAGATAGCAAGAAAATTAAAAGTAGATCAGCTTCAAGTCTACAGCGATTCTCAGCTGGTGGTCGGCCAAGTTAACGGCAGCTACGAAGTGCGGGAGGAAAGCATGGTGGGGTACCTTGGGAAAGTGAGAAATTTGACTTTGGCCTTCGACAGTTTCGGCATTCTACATATTCTGAGGGCGGAAAATGCAAGAGCCGATCTTCTCTCCAGTTGGCCACTTCAGCCCCGACCAAATTGCCCAAAGAAGTATTTTTGGAGACTTTGAAGTGCCCAACCACAGAAGAATCTCAAGCCGTCCTGTAGACGGAGTTCGAACCAAGCTGGATCGACCAATTGGTCACCTACCTCAAGGAGGGGATCCTTCCTCACGACCCGAAAGAAGCTCGAAAGCTCAGGAATCAAGCCTCCCGCTACGTTCTATATGAAAGCAGGTTGTACAAAAAGTCATACTCCCTCCCGCTGTTGAGATGTCTCCGACCTTCAGAGGCTGACCTCGCACTGTGGGAGGTCCACGAAGGACTCTGCGGAAGTCACGCAGGAGCCAGGTCCCTATCGCAAAAACTGCTTTGGTAGGGGTACTACTGGCCGACCTTGTTTCACGATTCCGTCGAGTATGTGAAGAAGTGCGACCGCTGTCAGAAGAACGCCAGTGTACAAAGGCAGCCGGCATCCGAGCTCACCTCGCTAAGCATGCCTTGGCCATTTGCGCAGTGGGGAATGGACATACTCGACTCCTTCCCGACGGCGTTCGGACAGCGGAAGTTCCTCCTGATCGTGATCAACTATTTCACCAAATGGATCGAAGCCAAACCATTAGCGAAGATTACCGAGGCCAAGGTGCAAGACTTCATCTGGAAGTCATTAGTCTGCCGGTTCGATCTGCTCCGAACCCTTACAATCGACAATGGACGACAGTTCATTGGGACGAGATTCGCCGAGTTCTGCGAAAGACTAAACATCTCCCATCGCTTCACATCGGTGGCTCACCCGCAAGCCAACGAGGAAGCTGAGGTGACCAATCGGACCCTGCTGCAAGGCATCAAAACAAGGCTCGACAGGGCAAAAGGGGCTTGGGTGGACGAACTCTACCACGTCCTCTGGGCATACCGAACTACACAAAGGATGCCGACCGAGGAAACACCCTTCGCTTTAGCCTTCAACACGGAGACAGTTATCCCGATCGAGCTTAAGCTCCCATCTGCACGAATCGTGGGCTTTAACGAGCAGCACAACCCCCAGGACCTCAAAGTCAACCTCAACCTGCTGAAAGAAAAAAGGGAGGAAGCCCGCATCAGGATGGCAGCCTACAGGCGGAAGGTGGCTCGGTACTACAACTCCAGAGTTAGAAACAAGATGTTTAGAGTGGAGGACTTAGTGCTCCGGCAAGTCGCTGTCTCTCAGCCTCAGAGTCAAGAAAAGCTCGCCCCTAATTGGAAAGGCCCGTATGAAGTGGTGGAGATCATCCGGCCCGGTACTTATCGCCTGAAGAAGCTCGGAGGGATGATACTTTCACGACCTTGGAACTCAGAAAATCTGAGGATGTATTACCAGTAATCTCCCTTCAATAAAGCTGCTTCATTTCCGCATCGTTATTCCTTGGTGCAAAAACTACGTGGTGACAAGGAAGAAGCAGTCAATGGTGGTCATGTTAGGAGCGGGAAAAACTCGTCCCAACATGAACCGATCAAGACAACCTCAGTCAGAGATAAGATCTCTTCCAAGCAATCGAGACAAGCTCAGCTAAAGATAAGATCTCTTCCGAGCGACCGAGTCAACCTCGGTTAGAGATAAGATCTCTTTTGAGCGACCGAGTCAATCTCGGCTAGAGATAAAATATCTTCCAAGCGACCGTAGACAACCTCAGCTAGAGATAAGATCTCTTCCGAGCGATCGAGTCAATCTCGACTAGAGATAAGATCTCCCCCGAGGGTTTGGAACAACTTGGCTGCAGGAGATAAGATCTCCTCCGAGGCAACCTCGACTATAGGAGATAAGATCTCCTCCGAGGGTCCGAGCCAACTTTGATAATAGGAGATAAGATCTCCCCAGAGGCGCTGAAGATCTCCCCGATCCTTCCGTCTAAGATCTCCTCTGAACCTCGACTGCAGGAGATAAGATCTCCTCATTCCGTCAACCTCGCTAGATAGCAAGATGTAGGACCTCCCCCGATCTCCCTCGACGTCGCATCAACCTCGACTGCAAGGAGGATAAGATCTCCCCCGAGCTGGGCTGCGAGGAGATAGATCTCCCCGAGCGCCCCCATCAACCCAATGCAGGGAGATAAGATCTCCTCTGAGGCAACTCGACTGCAGGAGATAAGATCTCCCCGAGGCCAACCTCGACTGCAGGAGATAAGATCTCTCCCGAGGCCAACCTCGGCCGACCTAGGAGATAAGATCTCCCCGCCCGAGCCTCAACGGCACAAGGAGATAAATCTCCTCGAGGCAACCTCGGCTGCAGGAGATAAGATCTCCCCTGAGGCAACCTCGACTGCAGGAGAGATAAGATCTCCCCGAGCAACCTCGCTGCAGAGATAAGATCTCCCCCCCGAGAGATAAGATCTTCAACCTCGGCTGCAGGAGATAAGATCTAAGATCTCCCCCGAGGCAACCTCGACTGCAAGAGATAAGATCTCCGAGCGCCTGCATCAACCTCGGACTGCAGGAGATAAGATCTCCTCCGAGGCAGCAACCTCGGCTGAAGGAGATAAGATCTCCTCCGAAGCGACCGCTTCGACTGCAGGAGATAAGATCTCCCCCGAGCGTCTGGGCCAACCTCGATTGCAGGAGATGAGATCTCCTGGAGCCTCGGCTGCTGGACAATATCGCCCCGAGGAGATCAACCTCCGACCTCGATCGCAGAGGAGACAAGATCTACTTCAATCTTGGCTGGAAGGATATCTCCCTCGAGCTTCAATCCGAATTAGCACAGAGCCCAGAGGAGAACTTCGACAGTCGCCTTCTCTGCACTCCCTTCTTTCGAGTTTCGAACTTCGGAAAGTGGGGAGACTATTGTTGGGGATAAACCCCGCTCCTGCCGAAGTCCAGTTTGATGCTCAGCCTAATGCAACCGATAGCCACGGACGAGCCCCAACAGTCGGATCTTAGCCAAACTTCTTCGACCGGCCGAACTCCTTCGGACTCCCAGCGGCCGGGTCTTAACCGAACTCCTTCAGTCGGCCAAACTCCTCGGCGACTGAGCTTCAGTCAGACTCCCGCGAGAGCCCGAACTTCCTCCAAGCTTCCCCTTCGACCGGACTTCTTCAGGAGTCGAACTCCTTCCAGGCTCCCCCTTCGGCCAAACTCCTCAACGGTTGCGCCCCGGCCGAACTCTTCAACGGCCGAGCCCTAGTCGGACTCTCATAAGAGTCGAACTCCTTCCGAGCCTCCCCTTTGGCCGAACCCCTCCAGGAGTCTGAACCCCTTTGGAATGGGTATATGCCCAAGTCCACCAACCTACGCCTGCTTCCTCGAGCTACGGCTGTTGGACCTCGGCGATATGGCCACCACTACCAGTCTGGCAGCACCTCTCCCTCTGTAACAAGCTCCTGCGGCCCGCAACCGGACGACATGACCACCACTATTGACGACACCACTCTCTCCGTAACCAGCCTCATGCGACCCACGACCCACCAGTATGACTGTCACTGTCCGCCTGACGACGCCTTCCTCTCCGTACCGAATTCCATGTGCCTCCGACAGTCCGCTATCAGGCGGTATGGCCGTCACCATCAATCAAGCTCCGCCTATAAAGAGGACCCTCAGATACGCTAAGCTCTCCTCTTCTTCTCAAAACTCTACCGAACTCACGCCTGAGCACTCCATTCCTGTTGGCCAAGAGCTGACTTGATCGTCGGAGAATCCTGCCGGAGCCACCCCCTACCAGCTCCGAACGGGACTTTATTTTGCAGGTCTCCGGCGGCAATCTCGTCGGCCTCTACTCCAGCTGATTTCGACGACGACCGGTTTCTGCACCAACAAGAAGCATTACAGAAAATGTGTATTTTTGTTTGAACATGTATGAAAAAAGAAAATAAAATATATTTAGTTTGAACTTTTGAGATAAAACATGGGAACGAAGAATAACAAAGAGCAAAGAACAACTTCCTAGGCAAGTAAATAACTACCATCATTTCAATAGCTAGTGATGCATCTGTAACAAATTTATATAATTAACATCATATGCATGAAATATATCATAGATCCAAACATTTATTTCTATTTTATATAGCATATTTTTATGACACAACATACCCAGAGACCAAGCGAACAACCACCATGTAATAGTTCTTCATGAAACAGGATTGTGCACTTAGTTCCCACTGCAGAAAGCAGTTTCTGATTAGAACATGATCTATGATCAAAATAAGGAGTATAATGTGTTCAACTCTAAGATAATTATACGGGTACACCTTACTTATTAATACCAGTATGATTTATCTATCTTTTGCAGTTAAAAACAAAAGGTTAAATCTGAAAGTTGTAAAATCTCTGATGTTGCCCCTTGTGAGGCATGAAGAAATTAATGTCACTGCAGGACCGTTGCAGATATTAATTATGTATGACTAGGAAAAGAAAAGGCAGGAAGAGAACTAGCCTCTACAATTTTGCCTACCTTATTGCATCCATGTAGCACAGATATAGATCAACATATCACCGTTGTAACACAGAGTGTACAAACTAGTTTTCAAAGAGGTGTATGAATAGAAAGTCTTGACTGTTGGACCATCCATCCTTCTTCATATTGCATGTAGTACTTAGCAGTCTTAAGCTATTATGATATCTTTTTAATGCTAAAATTGTTTAAATTCTTGTCTAAAATCTCATATTGGCAGTTTTCACTTTATTTAGTAAACTTTGAGTTCAGGTCAGTATGAATTATTGGGGACATAATATTTGCCTATAGGAATCAAAGTTGTATCACAAACTCCTCATATAAGTTGTTTAAAATTATCTGCGATTGAAAAGCATACCTAGAGTACATTAATTTGCACATGTCCATGCCAAAATTTGACACAGAATATGATCGTCAATTCTACTTGGAACTGATTAATGATAATTGGTACTTCCTGCTTTTATCAAATCACATCCAAGTCTTTGAAAAGCCTCAGATATCCAACTAAGATAGTTCCAATCTTGGCAAGGAATTTATTGCATCAAAAGTCCATGTTCATTGATATGCTGGTTTCAACCGGTTCCAACCTCCAACCAAGATCACTAGATATATGATGCAAATAGCATAATTTCTTGAAAAATCTCCAGCATTACCATAAAACACAATGAAGCAATGCTTTATGAACATCTATCATCACAATTAACGTTATGATGTATGATATCAACAGCAGCATGTAAGATTTTGGGTCGTGGAGGTAAAACAGCATCCTGCATCACTTGTTATATATTTATTATGTAGTCATGTATCATATTTGATACTATAAGATAAAGAGTGAAACCATCTTACCAAGGACCAAATAAATGCTGCCATCTCAAAAGCATTCTGAAAGAAATAAAAAATATATCAGACTACGTTGGGAACAAAGTCACGTGAATTAGCAATTCTGTGAAGAAATATTAGCATCACCTGAAAGGATATGAACTGTATCAACCACAAAAGGAGTTCTGGTTTTCCAAACCAAAAAAGATCATCACGCGGCTTCAGTTGTGTACCAACAAATGGACCAGTTGCCTCAACAACCTCCAGAGCTAATTGCGCAACAACATGTTGAAGCTTGGTGCCCACCAGCATGACCACCTTTCATACATGTTGAGAAAAGCATTACATGGAAAAAGATATCATGCTTTTGGGGGATAACAGATGAGAGGAAAAAAACATTTTAAATGGAAGCACAAAATGCTTACCATGGCAGGAACAAAAGACAACCAGAAGTAGATATTTATTCCTACAATATTAAAAAGGAAACGAGCGATTGTAAAACATACTGGCCCTTCAACCAATAAGATTTTTCTTCTTTTTCATGAATTACTAAACTTACCATGAATATTTACAAAAATGCACAATATTGCATACACCCAAAGGGGCCAGCTGCAACATCGATGAAAACCAATTAAGTCAGTAGACACATGAAAAATAAGTAAAATTTTATTAAATTCATTTGCAATAGATATTTTCTGATAGTAGAAATACATAAATGGTTGTCATAATAAATATAAATCCAAGAAACCAGCCTTAAAATAATGTGTAAACAAAGGGTATGAAAGGTGAAAATTTGAAAAATGATATTACGTGCCATTCATTTAGCCCCATAACAGCTGGTGGAATTTTGCTTGCCAACTTTGAATGCAAAGAAAAAGTAGGTTAGGGAATTTAGTTTTGGTAAAGAGTGTAAAACAAAGAAAGAAAGAGCAAAGATGGGTGAACAAAAGTAGTGCAGAAGAATATATAAACACTTGTTCCATGATGCCATGGCCTTGTCATACTGCTAAATAACATAATAACATTCTTTCTTGCAAAACTGCATTGATGTGGTAAGGCCATATTAATGCCTCTTTACTCGAAGAGACAATTTTTTCCTTTATAAGACTGATATTTGTTTGCAAAATGGTCAGAATGTAGATCAAAGTGTATAATTTAATGATAAATCAGCCTAAACATTGGCAAATAGAAATTTCCTCATTCGTGAACCTAACAAAAGCTTGACTGGGAGAGAGAAATATCAACTGAAACTTGATGGACATGTCACAGATGGCTTGTTGACTAGCTGATGCATAAGTATTATCAATTGTAATGCTAAAATCCCCTATATTATAGGGCATTCATACATTCTGCTTTTACTCTAGATGTCAGCATTTAATTCTGCCAAACATGAAACAAGTAAATCAACAAACAAGTATGTTAAAAGAATGCACATGGCAAAAATATGATGAAGCTACCCAGTAGAAGCAGGACCTAGCCTTGGAGAAGCTTCCTAGCAGCAACAGGACCTAAACTTTCCAAGCAAATACATCAATTCTAGACATGCATGTACCTGATGCCAACACTCCGATGAAACTCATCTTCCATGCTCCGCACCATGTATTTATGGAAATCATAAGAAGGTGGCAATTTGTGATTCTGAAAACAAAGGCATCGCTCAACTGATAGTGATAAATAAGCACTAAAGAGCTTGAAAACAATTTTTCATTATAGCAATGAAACCCATACTACAGTAGAGAGGTGATGTCTAGCAACCCTAGCCATGCAAAAAATCAACATCACTCGCATAAGTACGGTAGGACAAGAGGTTGTTTTCAGTTTTAACTGCTGCTTTTAAAGAATTATGAAATTGAAATAATACAGCCCGCATTGTTTGCAGTAGAAATTTGCACAGTATGTGAAAAAATGCACATACATATAGACTTGCATTAAAAATATATAGGAATGTGCGGACTAGAATTGATCCATGTGGTTCCCATTGCTTTTCAAGAGTCAGGACTAAGTGACATCATAATCTATGCTACCCAAACACTTTGATTTAGCCTAAGGCACCTGCATCTGCCAGTTAAACATGGACATTGGTAGGACAATTGGACAGAGTTTCATAAGACTAAATATTCAGACACTGAAAGGATTCAACATCTAGAGTTTTAGACACATACCCACACCCGCATACAAAACTGAGTCCACATAACATAGATCACAATATCCATTTTACACAAAATGGAGGGAAAAAAACTTTGAACAGACCAGAATAAGCTGTGATGTGATTTTTTTGGGGTTGTTTGTGATGTGATTTGTTACAGTTGTCGTTTAGTTCCTTATTCTCTTCTATGAACTCCTGCCACCATTAAATGTTCAAGAGAAAGAGCAGAAAGTTCTAAAAGTTCTTATTAAGCCATGGCAAGCTCAAAGTATAGCAAACTCAAAAGATTTAGACACAGGCTAATGAATCACCATCCTCTTGTACTTCTGGCTTCACCATTTCAAACATTTCATAAAATGAGAATCTTGATAACCCAATGTCAAACACACTGTACTTCAATACTCTTATCATTTGGAAACCCAGTGAAAAAATTTATTTTGCAAGAATAAGAAATTAGGAGCATCATGATATCTAGTTCAACTAGCACTTAGCAATATCCAAATGAGAGCAAATTCTCTTCTCCTTCAACATTAAGAACATCCCTTTCAGCACCAAGTCAAGTTCAAGTTATAAATCCATGTAGTTGAAATAAAGACACCAGTCATATAGAAAGCCAATATGTTAGCTTCAATTTCGAAATGTCCACTTTAAGCAGGAAAGTACAACCTTTGAAGCTGAAAAATCAGCCCTAGAAATTAAGTTGGTTCAAACTGGTTTCCAGACATCAAAATGTGGCCCCAAAATCTCATGGCAGGATTAAGCCATGGTAAAAGATTCAATAACATAAAGCAAAATCTAAAGCAATTCCTATTCAGGCTGCAATACGTAATATGTCAATCAACGGGGCAAAAATAAACTGCACATATCTGACATTGCGAGGCACCAATTACACTTATATATGTACAGTTCACACTTGATTCTTAAGCATGCACAGAAGACAGTTTTCAATGAAAATTATAAACAATCATTTAGCAAAGGCTTCTTTGTGTCTATTGTCCAAATGATATGGATATAACATAATTATATCATAGTACGCACGGAATTTAAGTCCTTTAAACTTTCTCTAAATTAAATGAAAGAAAAGGGAGAGGCTACTAACATACTGGTAAGCCCTACAAAATAGATATGCAGATCAACAGTTTTATTAACGAAAATATATTAGGAAATGAAAAGAATAGTTGAGTGCATAATGTCAGAGAAAGTTAAATACTTACACTGATGAAACCCAAACGTAATGCCATGTAATCTGACTTAGCTAACGAGCCCTTAAATTGCCTCATGAAACAAAGCTACAAGCATTATAATGATTCAAAGTCAGCAACATGTTAATATTGAATGACAGTAAGCTAAGCTTTAAAACAAAGACAAGACTCGAAGTAACTAAATATCCTCATAATGAGTGACTAGAACAGGCAGAGCAGTCCCTATCTATTGTAAAGCCAGAGCACTGGTAGCAGAGAAGCCCATCTATTTTTTCCAATTACCCAACATATATTGTGGACATATATTATTTCATGGAATGACCAGAAGAACTAATAAACAATGGGCACTCGGATCAATATGTTGCGGTGCACCTCAAAGATCATTCATTGGATTTGATCCATGATATGAGTGTGTGCTCTTCTAAAATCCAAATTACATTACAATCGGTCCAAATTTTTCCTTCAAATTCTGTCTTCTCATATTCATTCCCTTCAGGGAATGCATGTTCTTGGATTCATGATTTATCCAGCAATTTCTGGAGAAAACAGATTCTTATCCAATATGCATATTCCTGATCTTTTTAATATTGACACATAGCATTATTGGCCTTAATAGCTAAATTATCATGTATTATTATCTTCACCACATATTATTTAATTAAAGTTCCTGATAAACAAATAATCATTAATATATATAGACCTTATGGAATCTACCTTTATCCTATTAGAAAATGTATTATTCATGCAACTCCGTTACTTTCCAGAAACCTTTTGAGCATTTTATCTCTAATCTTTAAAATTCTTTATTTCCAAAAAACAGTTGGTGAACATGAAAATTTGATGTCATAATCATTCTTAAGATAATATCTATATGATTTTTCAAAAAGAATATAAAATTTTGTATTTGTTTTGCAAAAGCCGTCTTTACAGGTATAGGTTCACATAGCATGATGGAACATGCCAAGTGAACCCCAAAGTCCTGGGAGAAAACCTGAACACTTGTATAAGCCCATGATTGCCAGATATTGCATCAGACCTTTAATCATTCAACATATGACCTAAATCAGGCATTATATGTGCTGCCAATAAACTTTAACCTAGAACCAAAAAACATTTCATTTCAGAATCACCAAAGGATATGGAAATTCAATATCCAAAATATGAGTACATAAAATACTTTAGAAATATAGTTAGTTAGTTGCATTTCAAATATTAATGCAAAAGTTTGTTGCCTACCTCAAATTTCAGGTTGAAATAGTAATTCTCTATAAAATAAATCAATTTGATTTTTTGAGCAAAACCTGAACAATATTTCAAAACAAAATTGAAATCTCACCATCCAAATAAGAAACTTGTTCTTGCTCCATGGATGAGATGTACGCTGAAAAACAAAACTGGACTGCTTCTTCATCATTTTATCCCTCCTCACTGCAGATTACAAATGAAAACATCAAGTTCTATAACAAAATAATCATACAACAATTTAAGTTTGCATCTAACATAAAGGTACACCTCGAAGGACCGAAATAGTAAAAAAGGTTTAAACTTTTTTTATAAAACATGTAATGAAAGAAAGACTGCATCATAATTGTTCATTATAATTGTTATTTAATGGTTGAAGGATTGGAAATCATAGAAAAAAAGGGTATCGTATGAAAATATATCACAAAATTTCTATTGAAAATTTAATATGGTGTCTATCCAAAACATTATTCCTTTTCTAAGAACTAACAGAGCCTATTGGCAAAATACCAAATAATAATAAGAATAATAATAGAGGAAAACAAAAAAAATAGACAAGACATTAAGCAAAAGTCCTTTTATTTTTATCTTTTTTTAAAAAGAAAGATGAATCAAAAACTTAATTTGACATATCATTAACACATAGACCACAGGTTCACATAAAGGCATTCCAGTATCTATATATTTTCACTATATGACATAAACTTTATTAGACCATTGATAAAACAAACCCAGATTCAATAGTCTAGCCTCTATGCTCCCACACTCACCTATCCACCTATCTTGCACTACTTTAATCTTATTTAACAAGGAAAAAAAGAGAGGCCTAACCCAAGATTTGCTTTTTCCGTATCCCTGCCTATGAGGACCTATGCAGATGTGTATTTAGTCCTACATTAGTTATTTGCTGGAAGATCTTGGATACTTATACAGGATCAAGAAATCCAAATAATACCTTCCGGTTAGTCTTTTTTGGGTGAAGTCTTGTGTTCTTGCAAATGGTATCAAAGTGGACCCAGCCCATAACTCAAGTGGACTAGAGGATACTACAGCATGGGTTCATTAGGCTAACCACGGCTTGGTTGTGATGTTTATGAATGGATATATGAATTTGGACTTTTAGCCTCAAGGACCCACGGGATTAAACAAGGGAAAATATGTGAGGACCTATGCAGACGTATATTTAGTCCCACATTGCTTATTCGCTGGAAAGATCTTGAATACTCAAAGAATCCAAATAATATCTTCTGACTGATCCTGGGTTGTTACACCGCCACCAACATTATCATAGAAAAACTCAAGCAGATGCCAAAACTGCCATGAGTAGGGAAGACTCCAAATGATGCAAAAAGTTAACAAGATATGGAAGTCTATGAGATTAGTTCCACCAAATAACACGGCGCAATAGACTTGCATAGAGTATTTCTGCATGAAAATCAAGTCCTTATAACTCAAAAAAGTTTGCCATCTTAATGACCAAAAATAACAGTACAAAGAGAATGCACTCCTTTCTTACATCAGAGAGTCTAACCTTGCAAATCCTCAGTAGATGGTGGGTGCGCTTGGTTTTCCCATTTCCTCCAGCTGTAGATCTGTTAAGGGAAAAAAAAAAACAAGAAGAAGTAATATGATATGGAACATATATGTCATATCCGTAGGTGAATGAAGAACCCATACCTTGATCATAGACATAACAACCGTGACGAAGCTGTACAACACGTGGGTGATCCCAAGAATAAAAACGAAGCGGTGGAGCTGCTCAAGCCCTTCGAAGGACACAAATGGCTCATGATCCTGAAGCCACAGAGCATCAACACCAAGATGCAAAGAAATCCAGCAGCACAACAACCGACATTACTAATCCCTCCTCACCTCAGCACAATGATGAGGAGCCGCCTCGAGAAGCCTTCTCACAACCTTCGTCCGATTCGAAGGAACCGGATCAGAACCCTCGGCCAGTTCCTGGAAGTCGCTCTCCGTGCAGGTATAGAATCGGCTGTTGAAAAGAGACGAAGGAACACATATATCGGAGATCCACCTAGCCGTTTGGCTCAGCATCAGCGATATCAGGCCCAGCAACATCAACTCTTCGATTTTTGTTTTTTTGTCCAAAGGCAAAGAGACCAACACCTAAGGATCAGTAAACAAAACAAAAAAAAAAAAAAAAAACTAGAAGTCAAGAACTCCAAGGAAGGACAGAAACCTTCACGAATCTTCTCGAGAGCAGCGAGCATCGCCTTCCTCTTTGTCTTCTTCAACCACTGCGTTCGGGAGATGACAATAAATCATGAAACAGAGCACGAGTCGGAGGGTCAGGGGGGGGGAGAGAGAGAGAGAGAGAGAGAGAGAGGGAGGTATGTACGAACTTTGGCGAAGCGGTAGATGCAGCGCTCTACCAAGAAGCAGACGGCGACCATGGCGGTGGTGACGGTAGCCACTGACCACGTCGGGGTCTCCGCCAGAGACCGTCCTTCCCCCATGCCTCCTCCTCCTCCTCCTTCCAGACAGAGAAATGGCAGAAGAACAGAAGGGTGCCATTTGGGAGGAGCACGAGGCGGTGGGCGGGAGAAGCGAGGAATTTTTTAATCTTTCGCCGATTTCGCACGCTTTTCCGATCACATTGGAGATCCAACGTTCTTCTTGATCTGGGGGAGTATGCTTACGGGGGAGATCTTTCCTTCTTGAACTGGGGAAGTATACTTAACGTGAGAGCACATGGAGGTGATAAAATGTTGGGGGAAATGGGAAGGGGGTGGGACCAAGGAGGGGAACCACGTATCTTGCAGCAGCTACTGGAACAATTGACCCATCACCCAAAACCACCCAAAAAAATACCAAAACAATCTGGGTTGGTATGACCTTTTTTTTTTTTTTTTTTTTGCCTCGCTTTTTCAAATAAAATGCATTGGAGTCTTATTTAGAAACTAGATATTTTATTTGTCAATAGCCAATGATTCTTCCAAGATTCATGCTCCTGGGACTATCACCACATAGTCAATTTTGATAGAAAATGTGGAGTTCACCATGATAAACCCAATAATTTAAAATTTTCAAGATTTAAAACAATATGCTTATAACCCTTTTTGCTAGCTAGTAAAATAGATGATAATTCGCAAACAATAATATTAACCATAACTTTAACCTAGAGCCTGATCTAACTGATTAGAGGACTTACATTATGATAAAATATACAGGTTAAAATAAATTTATCACTAAATTCAGCTATAAATCTCCACAAATCTTTCACCCAAAATGGTGGTATCTAACCAAGCATCATATAATCTCAATTGTAGATACTGAAATGATCTTTCTAATTTGCCTAAGATCTTTGAAATTTGATGCGTATGATATGCAACAAGTTTGGACCATATAATTTGTCAGATCTTAAAAATTTTGGTATGCGACCAAATCTTTTCTATTTTTCTGTGAGAATTATACACAACTTTCCAAGAAAACTATCGGCCTAACATTTGGGACTTGGATCATGCATATCCTGCAAGCCAACAGAACACTAAATCATACAGCCAAAGCGAAGGTTCCTGTAGCTCTCTGTATGCACCCACAAAGCTTCATCTGTGCCCAAACATCTATAGAAACAATTAAGACAAAATTCCCAACAACTACTCTTTTAGCTTGCTTTTGAATTGTACTATCCTAACGTTAGGTCCATTAGCATGAATACTTGCCATGCTTGAAGAAATGATTTTTTCCCCCATTTTTCTTATAATAAGCCATTGTGATGAAATTAAACATCCAAGACAACAAGTCCACTTTGTTAAATCTAGAAAGAGCTTCTTTAAAATCTTTCACATGTTTGTACTCAGTCGTTAAGATTTTCTTTCTAACCAAAATGCCCCCCTACCAAAAGCTACAATGGTCAATTATTGAACACCTTGAGCGATTAAAGAGCTAATGGCAAAATGTTATAATTTTCTCTGTCCTAGAAGGTTAGCTACCAACTAAAAGGATTTAAAACAATATATTTCGATTTACCAATTGGACTAGAAGCCCCATGGGTTAGGTTTTTATCCAAAACCTCGAGCTCCCGTTGGGTTAGCTAGCAAACCTCATCGGCATGGCTAAAATTTTCTCAACTCAACAATAGTTGGCAATTAGCGGCTTGGATTGAATCAATCTTATATGTCAAGGCTTGTAAGATTTGATCCAAATTCAATCCAACCAACCAATGAGAAGTTAGGGATACTCGAGTCAAGCTTGACTCGCAGATAGCCGGCCAATCTCCAACAACCCATCAACTACCTAATTTTAATTGGACAAGGTTTTTTTATAGCCTTTGGATCATTTGTGCAACAACCCATCTCTCTTTTAGTTTTAAGTCATCAGATCAATAGTCTTGCTTGCTCATATAATCAAGGAGCTCCCTCTTGGCTAAGATGCTAGGAACCTGTCTAATGGACGAGACATTGGGTGAAGGTCTAGTTTATTGCTGGCCTGGGCCATTAGTGCACCCCCACTGCCTCTTCTATGAGAAGGTTCTAAAGAGAAATTGGTTTCCTAATCCAACTTGAAGGTTTCATTCATCGGAAGCAAGATTAAAAAGAAAAGAAAAAAAAGACAAAGAGGGAAGAGATGTGCTCCTCCAGTTCTCCTACTTTCTTTTTTCGATTGGTAACCAGTGAAAGATTAGGGTTTGCATCTAATTGTACGAGATGCAAAAATAATTATTTTGTGTTTTACTTTTGATGCATCACACCGTCAGGTTACGAATTCTCAATGGTGCAGCCGAGGAAAGGCGATCAGAAAAGCACGTGCTCATTTGTCCCACACCTTGCCACCACTTTAGAGCGAGAAAAGTAGCCAGATTCCCCATCTGTGCCCCCATTGACCAAGCCAAGAAGGTACGAGACATGACCACATGCCTCGGCCCCTAACCCAATGGTCTATTCCAGTTTCTTTCTAATCCTGATAAGGCCTTGGTTATGCACCCATGAGACATTTGCCTATCTTCTTCCTGCTGAATTAAATCTTGGATGAAATCTAGTGGGGACGTCTTCATCAAAAAGAATTCCTCCTCAGTTTCTGTCAAGATAAAGAGGAACACATTGCAAGTAGTAGGGTTATGAATGCAAGTATTTTGTCCCCACTCTGGAATTGTAGCCATACTGCTAAATCTCTAATAAGTGTTCACCTTAGGTTTGTGTCCGCCTTGCACGCTATGTACATTTAGTTGCCTCATTGGAGCCGAACTATTCAACCATGGCCAAAGGCAATTTATGATGATGAAGAATGGTGGCAAACTAACAACTTAAGTTAGCAAGCACATTGAGCCAATCAGCCCCGGTTACATGGATAAGTAAATCACTAGGAAGCATATCAACTAGAGCTAATCGTAGGCCCTACCTGATTACAGAAAATGTCAAATTTTAAATAATTCGGCTCAAAGACCAATTAAAACTGAATATAAAATTTTGTAGGATATTAAGTGGGTAGTATATACTTTCACTTAGGCCGATTAATCTCCTACCATGTCTTAAATTGATTGGCATTTGGATCTTGGTAAGAAGCAAGGAGTCTTGGGCCCAATAAGTTACGCACATGAGCGCACAAAGGGACGGAATAGAAGATTTTGGAGAAAAAATAGAAAATTGTGGTCGCCCCGTTGCAACTAGTGTGGCATATTGTATTTAAAGACACAAGGTTGCATAAGGATATAGATAGAAAGTTTGATCTAAATAATTTTAGTTTAAACTACAAATTTCAAATATAATAGATACGGTGATTATATTTAAATATACGTCTGAGGGAAGATGGTTGCATGATTGATGTTTGAAATTTAAATTCAAATCTAAAATGCACTAATCATGTCGCATGTCTCGTGATTGAGGTTGGCATAAATCAAATCTAACATCACAAAGAACCACATATGATCGTCTTCATCGACCAACTTGAAGGTGAAAGATCAAATGGAACCACCATTTCCCTAACAATAGCTTCCAAATGATGGAATGAGATTTTTCTCCCTGCTTTGGATTCAAAAGCAGCAGGGGAGACGGCCTTGATGAGATTTGGCCCACGTCAACAAAAGCTTGATGCATGTCCAGGGGGCAGAGAAAGTGCCCTCAAAGGATGGATGAGGGGGCCGCTCTCATGTTCGGACGCATCTGGCTGCCCACAAGTTGTTATAGAGACGGAACGTAAAAAGCTGTTAAAGATGACATCAAACATTTCAAGTAGCATCCTCACCAAAAAAAAAAAAAAAATTCAAGTAGTATAACATAAGGATTATTGATCAAACTGGGACCTCTCCTTATGATTTTTAGAAGTCCTACATTTCTCATGCACCCGCACTGGGGGATTGGGGTGGGAGAAGCCAACGGGAATGTAAGAACGACTCGTGCTTTATCACCAACAATGTGAGTGGTGGGGAAGTTCTTATCCAATCCCTGCCGGAATATGCGCCGGTCCTCTACAAGGACAAGCTGCAAACTTTAAGATCGAGAGGTATCAAAAAGAGACTGAGAGGTTGAAGGACATGAAAACATTTTTAAGTACTGCACTGAGAAACACGGGGTCACGCCTCACAAAACAAGGATCTGACCGTTGTTTTCTTGAGAAAAAAAAAAAAAAAGGAGAGCCCGTCCCTCCTGTAAGGCTTCGGAGGCCAGATAAATATAGAACCGAACTGAAAAACGGTCAATATAAATCGCAAATGGATGTACAAAAAAAATTCAAAACTAGTACCATATCTCCTAATTTAGAATCTTTCGATGCCTAAATCGGGATTTTAAAAGTAGATGGTGAAAAGTAAAAAATTAGAAGATAAAAAAATAATTATGAGTAAAGAGAATGAAGATCCAACTTCCAGCAATGATGGAGTTGAGATTTTGTCCATCTTTTCTTCTTGTAGAGGATAACTTATTCCTCTATTTATAAAGAATATTTACTCAAATCATTAAAAATATGTTAGTCTATTTATTTATTATAAGAAAATGGCGAGCTATGTGATGATCATAGGTTATTTAGTTATAGCATAACTAAAAGATAGCTATAACATAATTGAAAAATCTTCTTAATGGAGATTGAATATTATATTAGCACGATGATATAAAATCAATATGAGCTGAAAGCGGCGCTCATAAGCATATCGATCGTAGTCTAATCTTAGCTTAAATTAGTATTGACGGACAGATCGATCATAATCTAATCTCGGCTTAAATCATCTGCAGGATGGTCACTTGTCAGCGTCAACCATTATGATCGAGCACGAGGTAGCAACTTAACCATCACAATATTGAGATTGATATTCGACTGATTTGAACTCAAAGTCCGTTGTAATACTTTACCATCAGAATGATAAGAGGTGGTAAGCTGGACCAACAATGCCCAACGGCACATGGAGGTCAGAGTCCTAGCACCATTATTCTTGTCCCTCTTGGAGGTAACATTTATTGTCATGCAACCAAACAATAAAGGAACGACGATCCAATAAATAGGTGCCGGAGGGCACGCTACGTTTGCCGAGTTCTTCTGATCTCATGAGCTGGAATCGGCAAATGTATGAAGAGAACGATGGAAGTTTGTTTCCATGAACTGGCAGACCTCATGATTGAAGAAATCAGCAAAAGCTTTTATATTTCTGAAGACCGCTAGTTGTTAGATAGCACTGTTGATACAGAGAAAGAGAACAAAGAAATAAAGACAAACAAGAAGGATTCTTTTTGTTGTGTGCGTGTTGGGAAAGAATGGCATCAGAAATAAGAAAAGAAATAAATGGATGCTTCCATGGCAAAGGTTAATTTCTAGCAAAGCAATCATATAACAAGAGTAACTCCAGAGAGACCAAATGTACACAGATAATTTACAAAGTAAACAACTAACTCAGTTGACACTCTCCAAAAAAACACAACACCAATACACTTTACATTAAACAAAATAATCAACTCAAAAATAGAAACAAGATGCAAAAATACTGGTAGAATAACGATCTTCCCAAATAACACCAATTCAAGTCTGTACCCATCTAGTGAAAAAGGTCCCTCAACAAAGGTCACTTTCCTTCTATCCCTTCTCCAGGCAACTCCTCAAAGGGATACAGTAGAGCTCTTGATCTTGTATCTGTAGAGGAGCTTCTTCTTTTTTGAGGTGGTATTGTCCACTGTGAGAACCACCTTGCCTGCTTCTCCATTCTTGAAGCTGTTCTTCTCCACTGGTTCATCAGTAGCAACCAATTTCCTAGCCTTCTGGACGATCACGGTGTATCCATTCTCTGAGCTCGGCACAAACTCAGCACCGAAGGTCACATCCCATCCGAGGACTCGGAGCTCCCAAACAAGAAGGCATTTCTGCAAGGAATGGTAGTCCAAAGATCACTTTTTGAAACCATCTTGATAAGGACATGGCGTATTATTTGATGGTTTAGAAGCAAAATCATTAGACGAATTGCGAGAGGAACGAGCTCTGCACCTCATTAACTGGTATCTGTATGAGTTGCTTCGTCGAAGGCTTGATGGTGATCTCAGTGACCGCATCAGCAGCAGTGAAATCGGGATCGTTCTCCTTGCTCAGACCTCCATACTGTACTGGAACTTGCTCAGGAGCAATGTATCTGAATGAATCAAACAAGAGAATATGAAAAAAATAAATAAAATAAAATAAAATAAAAACTCTCAAAATTTATTGCCTGAAATTAATGACTTAAAAATGTAGAAGAAGTTGGCAGATCTCCACTGACTTGAAAAGCGTCTCAGCTGTTTTGGATGGCCCAGCAAAAACAAACTTGCTCTTGCTCCTCTGGGTGAAGAAAGGGCTGATCATTCGATTGAAAGCAAGATACCACCATGGAACATTGATGAATATCTAACAAATAAAGGTCCAAACATGTTATTACTTTTTAACAATCAGATGATAAAAACGCAACCTTTCTGTAAGCAAATTTCTTTAAAGAAGAAACAATAAAAACTAAAGAAAAAATTCTTTAAGGACCAAAGGCCAAAAGATAACAAGACAGAACGCAATCTAACTTGCTTTCATTGATCCAAGGCCAGACCGACAAACTCTAATTTATGAAACGATTATTCCCTTCTGGGTAAAAATTATATTGGAATTCAAACCTTATATTGGTTGGTTCTAATCAAAAGTCCAACTTGATTAAAACCAATGCTAAATTATAAATTTAAAAAAAAAAAGGGGAAACAGAGAAATAGCGGACATAAAAATCTAAACTTTTTTCTATTTCAAACACAACACAAATGATGACTTCACAAGCAAGTCACAAAATCACAGAGATATATTGAATGAGACAGGGAATTATTGATTGATTCAAATATACCTGCTTAGCGGCAAACTCAGGGTAATTATCTTGGAGCAGGGTGAGGGCCTGGCGAAGCTCGCGCTTCATGGGGCCGATCGAATTCTTGAGATCAGTGACCTGAACCATGGTGGAGACACCACCAGGACGGAAGTCGAGCAGCTGGCGGATGCCCTTCTCGAGGTACTGGATCCTCCACCGGAGGAACCTCTGCCTCTTCTCCTCGTCGGCGAAGGCCATGGCGTAGAGCTCCTTGTTCTGGAACTCCCCGTAGACGTTGTAGCACACCGGGTGGCCATCTTTGTCGGTGCCGTGCATGAAGACCACCTTTTCCATCTCCGGGATTGCGAGGTCCTCCTCGACGAGCGCCTCGATGCCGAACTCCTTCCTCCAAATCAAGGCATTGTTCAGCATCGCCATGGCTTCTTTGACCTTGAAGTCCCGGGCTTGGAGGAATTTGATGAGGACAGCTTCGCTCCTCTCGTCACCAAGGAGCGGGATCCCCCAGATCTGCACCTCCTCCGGCAGCTGCGCCGCCGCGGCCGGCGGAGGTGCAGGGGTCTTCTCCTCCTCCGGCGCCGCCGGAGGCGCCCTCTCGGAGGGTGACAGGCCTTCTCCGACGGTCACTTCAATGGCTTCTACTGTCTGGGCGCCATCCTTCTCCACGACGGCCTTCTCCGACGGCGGCGGAGGGACGTCCCCTGGTGGGGCCGGCTCCTCTATCGCCGGCGCCGGGGGAAGGGGTTCTTCAGGCTTAGCCTCCTCCTCCGCCGCCGGTGGCGATGGCGGTGGAGGGGAGAACTCGTGGTTGGCGAGGGCAGCTTGGACGAGCTGCTTGAGCTCGTCGAGAACCTTCTTCTCGGGGTCTTCGAGGACGGCGACGAGGTTGCTCTCCTCCTTGAAGGTGACGGCACGGACGACGGCGGTCAAGGACGGCGCCTCCTCTCCCTCAGGGGCCGGCGGCGGCGGCGGCAGTTCCTTCACCACCTCCTTCTCCTCCGTCGCCGCCGCTCCCCCGGCGACGACGACCTCCTGGGCCGCCTCCGATGCCTTGGTCTGGGCCTCCACGGCCATTGCTTTGGGCGTCGAGAAAATGCTAAGAGAGAGAAAGAGAGAAGAGAGAGAGAGAGTTATAGGCTTTGAGGGTGAGTGGGAGATATTTATATATAGAGAGAGAGAGACCAGACTGTCAGGCTTCCTTGGCCAGCTTTGGACTGCTCAGGCGGGACCCGCTGGAGGAGGAACCCACCATTTTTGCTTTTTTCTGGTAATTTCCAAAAGAAAATTTAATTAAAAATTGTTGCTGGGTAGCCTAACTCTTGTAATTATCATTTAGATTAATCAATTAAATCTAATCAACAAAAGGAGCCAACAGCAATGTTTCATTCATGGAGAATCTTAGCACCAGATCTCTCTTAAAACAGAGTTTTCCATGCAAGAGCAACCATCTTCTTTACTAGGTAGCTTTTTATTTGCAGGAAGGTCTATATATCCACGGTTGCATTAAGATTTGAAAGCATCATTTTTTTTCCATTTGAACATAATGCATCGCTGTACATGAGTATATTTATCAAATGATTGCAAACATGCTGTTTTTATCTAATGGAGCGTCTATATGGTAACTTTCTTTGCAATCGTCTAGAATTGATTAAGATTTGTCCATCTTGCTATTTCTGTCATTAGCCAATGGAATGGAATGAAGAATGAGCGGTTTCCTCTCCTTTCTATTCGTTAAAACAGTCAATATTTTGGACTCGTGCACACAAATTTTTAGTGAATTAAGAAAAAAGAAAAAAAGAAGTTATTTGGCTCTTGTAATTATCAAAAAAAATATTTAGCATATAAACTTCTTGTGAATTTCAAAAAAAAAAATGATAAGTAACTTAGTCTAGTAATTACATATCAATAAAAAATATTTACAAATGAACCAGCAAATGTCAATGGGTCGCCTATGGAAAAGTTTTACGTCCATAGTTTTGCTCACAGAAGTTTCCATGCATGAGTTTGATCTGCCTTTAACGCAGCTTGGACTACATATATATATATATATATATAACACTATCCATCCATTCACACACTGAACGATCTCATGAGAATATTAGTTTCCCAACTGCGACTCAGCAGTTCAATGTTTTTATCATCAGCCAACAGAAATGAGAGAAGGATCGATGGACGGTTCGGCTTGTTTCATAAAGAAGGTTGGCTTTTGCAAGCTTGCGTGAGGAAAAGTGGTGCCCCATGGCAACATAAGAAGAGAAGGCCTTGCTCTTACGCTTCTATATTTCTCATGCGATGTACGAGAACTACAATGATGTAATATATGTTTAGCTTCCTTTTTTGCTGCTTCCAGGTTGGTGGTCGTGACAGAGACTGGAGGATGGACGGCGTGAGGAAACTGCAAAGTGGGCAGAGACCGGACTCTAGAAAGCGTCGAGGAGAACAAGCCCACAGGATATCTTCGCGCCGGATTTGGAATAGTTGGCACACGGTAGTACTCTGGACGCTCGAGCTTAGCCGTCGTGGTAATTACTGTGTCCTTTTTTGGATTTTTTTCCTTCTCGTTCTTTCCTTTCATGCCGCTTGCTTGGTACTTTTTTAGGCGTGGCCAGCCTTACCTGGGCATCCGGCACAACCTAATTCATGCAAGAATGATCCCTACTATAATGAAGAGAGAAAGAAAGCATTCACACTGTTTGCAAGGGGCATGTGGCACAACCTAATTCATTCAAGAATAATCCCTACTATAATATAATGAAGAAAGAAAGAAAGCAAGCATTCACACCGTTTGCAAGGGCTAGCTGTTGGTGAACCAAAATTTTCAGGACCGGTGCCCACCTATTCACTGTTGCGCGTTTTTACGAAAGGTAACTTTATTTTACCTTTGATAAAGCAAGCGGCACCTTTTCCAGCTTCATAACAAGCAAATCTAAATTGCATTAATTAAATTCAAGAAAAAAAATATCACACAATTACGCACGCACATAAACACTCTTACAGGTTTGGCTTATTATATATTTACCATCTTGAATTATTGTGTGTACTGCCCCTCATCCCTTTAAATTTTGATCAATTGATGATGTTAACAAATAACAAATTTAAGTATTATTTGATGCCGTTATCCTATACATTAGTATGTCTAAAAAAAGTTGACAAACAATTATATCCAAAAGAGCTGTATTTTTATATAAATTTTTAAAGATATTGATATGAAAGGTGATAAAATTATTATATATTTGAGATTATTATCATCATTATTATTATTGTTTATCAAACATGTAACAACAAGAATATTCATGTAAAAATATGATAATTAGATTATCGAATATGTAAAAAAAAAAAGATTGAAGAGCAAAAATATAACAACTATGTTTGCGAATTGCAATTGTATGCGTGCAAACAATCCAAAAAAGAGAATAATAGAAAAATATTATAGCCGTTGGTAGTATGAGGTTGGTGTACGTGGAGCATGATTTTTTTGGCGTTACACCATGTAACCTCTACGATGCCATACCAGCCATAACATACACTCTCATCATGTCAAATCCCAAGTGTGGGCTCCACGTGCAAGTGTGGGCCTCCATGAGCCCACGCTTGTTAACGTCCACCGCCATTGTGATACGCTGGATCGAAGCCTCCAACAGCGGTGGGAGATGGCGATATTGCATGACTAATGCCAGCTTTTTTTTTTTTCTTTCTTTCTCTTTATTAAGAATAGGAGGGGGAGATTTATCCATGTTATAATAAAAATAAACTCTTTGAAATGTGCCATTTAAGAAGAATCCGAGACACCATGCAGCAAAGCAGAAGATTGGGGTTGACTCAATAGCTCTTAATTGCTCTACAATCCATGAGTTCTCTATTAATTTATTGCCATTGCAATAGCTTCCAACATGATCATAGTCTTACACTCTCATTTTATCAAATATTTTTTTAAAAATACTCTATTTCTTTATATGAAGAGTTCCCTAGGCTTGGAATAGTTGGCATTGCAGCTTCATGATCAATTACACGCCCTATACCATGCTAATTTTTAGGTGTAAAAATGTACCCCTCCTGCTGCATAGTTTGAGAAACTTTGGAATGCAGATACTAGGATCTGCATATAGCGTTGCTTGAATTCTTAAGATCTATAATAGGTCTAGGTGCATGTGATGAAGAAAATTAATAATTATTACAAAGAATACAGATAGTCGTACGCCTCTATCACAATTCATAGCACAAAATTATCGGAATGCTTGTATGAACTCTTCAAAAAATTATACAATCAAACCTGTATTACATATCACAAAAAAAAAAAAAAAAAAAGATTTCTTTTTTATAATTTTTGAAGAATTTTTATAAGATCATCAGAAATAAAAATATTTGTCACGAAAAGGTATCAATTAGCTTAAACGGCAAGATCCTTTTTAGACCTCACTCCCATCATGCACCGTCCCCAATTTCAAGTCAGAACCAATGCAGCAGCGTTTGAATCAGAAATAAGCCAAAGGCGCACCACCCTTGGAGATATCGTGATGCCTTGCCTGCGGACGAGGCATCCTTGATCTCATGCTTCTTTTAGGACATGTAATTAAGATTATATGAATAATTTCTTTCATGAATGATGTGGTTGTAAAGGTCGAGCACAATGATTGATATGTGGGCTCGAATTAGGGTGGATGATGATGGAGGAGACGACCGTTGAGAAATCCAAGCTGTGAAAAGTTAGAATTATTGGAATCCAACACAAAAGCTCGTATCCCTACCCATATCAACTTTCTACATGCCAATCAAATAAAATTAACACTCATACAATAATGTAGTATCTCGAAATATAAGAACAAGGGCAAGTGCCACTTTACAAAAGGACCAACCGGGACATGGGATATATAGCCTCCACCCTCCAATAAGTCCTGGGCCACTCCAATACGTGGAGACAGGTGTTCATCTGCATACCTGTTTATACTATTCCACCAGCCTCGTAGAACTTTTAGCCGTTGGAGATTCCGCTGCTCATCATCAGCTGTAGTTGAAGCGTCTCGGAACAGTTTATCCATTCAAGTTGGTATAGCTGTCTGGTAGCCAATACGATGGTGCATAGGATATTCCTATCAAGGTACAGGGATGGAATAGTGAGGTGATCCATGATGGCTTAAGCTGGTTTGGCTCGCCTTATGATGTGATTTTATTGGAGCAGGGTGCTGCATGACGCTAAGCAAGTCATTTATGTGCTAAGATAAGCAACTTAGAAGACCTGCGTACCAAGATCTTTTATGTGCCAAGATCGCTTGTTTCATCTTAACTGGCCGGTTTGGCAACAAAATATCAATCAATATCGTGCCATATACTTAGTAGAACAAGAACTTTTGTGAATTAACCAACAGAAAAGAGTTAGGAATATTTTATATTGCAGATTATTTCAAAACTAACTAAAGACGAACAAATATGATTCCGTCAATAAGAAAAACAACGAGCAGATTCTGCTATATCACTTCTGTCTTTTCTTTTTTTAAAAAAACTATTCTAAAATACTTTCATGTTTTATCATATATCTTAGTGAGTCCAACCATTTTATTGTTAAATGCATCACAAATCATGATAAATTGATATTAATTATATAGATTAAGTATATATGCATCTTACCCTCTCTCTTTTCTTAGGTTGCATTTATAGATTGCTAATAATTTAAAAGAGTCTCATTAGATTATCATGTTTGGTATATATTTTAAGTTGGTAATCTAGATTGCAAGATAATCTGGATTACCTCTCATGAAGTAATATGGATTACTAAGAGAAGAGATGGCTATCCAAATTACTAAATATTTGGTAATCTGATAATGACATATTTAGATGAAAATATTCTCATATATATATATATATAAAATAATAATATAATATAATATTATATTATATTATAGTAATATATTATAAATATAAATATATATTAGTATATAATGTATTATGTATAACATATATTATAATATATATATATAATAATATATATATATAATATATATATATATATATTATTATATATATAATAATAATATAATATATATATATATATATATAATATTATATTATAATATTATAATATAATAATGTATGATAATATAATAATAACATATTATAGTATATATAATAATATATTATATTATATTATATATATATAATAATATATACTAAAATATAAATATAGATCATAAAATAATGTATTATATATATATATATATAATATATAATACATATTATAATATATATTTTATATATATATATATATATATATATATAATAATATTTTATGAAGGAGTATCAAGATATTATCATCCCAGCGTTTCAAATGGTGCCACATATAAAGCCACACACGAAACAACGCGGAAGAGTGCAACAAAAGAAGTCAGAGTCTTTTTTTTCCTTCTCTGTTCCGACGAGATCGGGGAGTCTTCTCACATGGCTTCTGTGGTGCCACTTAGAAAACTTCGGTCGGCGTCAGGTGCACTTCTGTAAACTCGAAGACGATTTTTGGATCGAGCTCAAAATCGATTCACCCGCTCCTTTTGATTCCGTGGTATACGATGACGGGCGATTCTACACGCTGGACATCAATGAAATTGTTACAATCTACATGGTTGCTACTTCTTTTCAGTGCCTGCACCCATCGCCGCTGCCAAATTTTTGTTAGTCAGAAATCGAGCTGTTGCTGCTTGCCCGCGATCCCAGGTTCTTTTACTGGGATGATGATGTCAAGAAGGACTTGAAGCTTTTTAAGCTCGATTTGAGGGGACGGCTGCTCTGGTGGTCCGAGATCGAAAGCATCGAAGATAAGGCACTATTCTGGGCATAAGATCATCGCTTGATGATTTGCACGAGCGATTTTGCTGGATTCGGAGAGGATTGCATTTATTTTGAAGCTCCTGATAATATTTTCTAGAAATTCAAGAGCAAATTTTATGAGATAGAAATGCTGAACATAAAAAATGGCAGCTATGAATTCGTATGGTGGGGTGGGAAAGGCCTTCAAATGATTCGATGAAGCCTATTTGGTTTGCACCCAGTCCCTGCTAGAAGTTCCTAGGGAGTTTGTTTGGATAAATGGCTACGGTTGCTTCTTTGTACTTTGGTTCATGTTACCAAAGCTACAGCTAAGAGTTTCATTTTTCTCAAATGTTTTAATTAGTTGATGCATCGCCTTTCATTTCTCTCTCTCTCATAATATTCAATAGAACTGATGCAATGGAATAAATTTTTCTTCTTTATTTTCTTTTAGGTGAATGTATGCAAAGACCACTAAAAAAAATATTTAATATTTTAAGATGAGGCTCTCGTCTCATCTTAAAAGAGAAATTCTTTCGGCACGAAGAAAAATTAAGGTAAAATATATCATATAATTTTATTAAAATATATAATTATATATTTAATATTTTATAATATTTAAAATTTTAAATAATAAAAATATTATTTTTAAAATTATGATATTTATTTATAAAAATTATGACATTCTTCGTAAAAATTATGATATTCTTATAGAAATATAGTATTTTATTCAAGATATCATAATTTTTATAAAAAAATATCATTAATTTTATGAACAAATTCATAATATTTTTTATTTTTTATATCATATTATAATATTTTTTTACAAAAATTATGACATTTTTTCATAAAAATTATGATATTTTTATAAAAAATATAATATTTTATTCAGAATGTCATAATTTTTATGAAGAAATATCATAATTTTTATATAAAAATATTATAATACTTTTTTCACACATATTTTTTATTTTTTTTATATTATATAATAACATTTTTTTATAAAAATTATAAAATTTTATTTTAAATAAAATACTATAATTTTTTTTTACGAGGTATGATAATTTTTATAAAAAAATAACATAATTTTTATGAATAAATATAATAATTTTATTTCAAAAAATATTTTTATAATTTAAAATTTTAAATACTATACATTAAATGCAAAACGTGGCTGCGTGCCCAATGAATCACTCCACGTCATTTTTTTCTGCACCGCACTCCATCTTAAAAACTAAGCCTCCATGGTGTAAGCTAATGCCTTCAAAAACCTAATGCAGGCGCCCGGATCGTTCATCACGCAACCGCGACCGTTCGCCGCCGGTGCTAAGATCACCGCCTCCCTGGGCGGAGCGCCGCTGTGCGGCCGCGAGGAGGAAGTGGTCTCGTAGGGATGGCGGACATCGAAGACGTGGTGGCCGCCGGAGCTCCCCAGGGGACCCCCCTCTCCCTGACCGCCGTCGGCGTGAAGCCCAAGAAGAAGCCCGGAGCTCGCCTCATCCGCGACCCCGACTCCACCTCTCACAACCCGGACACGCCGGTCTCGCTCTCTCTCTCTCTCTCATCTTTTGTTGATGCGGTCTTTGATCTTTATGCAGACTATATATATATATATGAAGACATTCGGATGCTCTCATAACCAGGCAAATATTCTTAACCACTCCACAAAAATTTCCTTTTTTCGCTGACAAAGTTTTTTTCTTCTTCTATCGTAGATACTGGTTGATGGTTGAATAACTGTGAAACGGAACGGTTTAGTATGTAAAATGTTGATCTGGGTCTTCGGTGATTGAATGCGTTGGAAGTGTTTGTTTAATTTCCGGTTGTAGTTATTAGTAGTAGAAATAAGTATAGGAAATTGTGGGAGTCACAAGAACATAGAATGGATGATTTGGGAGAAGTGGTATTATGTTGGATGGCAAAACATGGAGACATCAAATGCATGGAATTGGAAGTGTAACTTCTTAAGGGCCCGTTTGGATGTCTAGGCCCAAAATCCTATGGGATTCTTGGGTGGGGCCAAGACGACCAGTTAAATTAGACTGAACTGGAACTATTTTTATAAGAACCCAGGGAACGATTAGAGCGGGCCGGCTCAAATCGCATAGGGAGAACAAAATTGACTTGCTGAGGTCTTTTTTTTTTCACCTTATGGGATTCAGTCTAGCCCACTTCGATAGTTCTCTAGAAATATAAGCCAAATCTAATCTGACTTAACTAGCTATCTTGCCCTAACCCATGAAGCCCATAGGATTTTAGGCCTAGACATCTAAACGGGCCCTAAATGGGAAATTGGACTCTATGTCACAATTATACTTTCCATGACATTTTACCTCCCTACTAAAGTTGTTGAAGAAAGGTGCAAGGGCATTGGCCTGAATCACGTTACACCCTGTAGAGAGTTAATATGTGACATTCTGGAAGAAGCCAGGCATCCTTTTTGTCATTGAGTAGAAATATCATTCGCTTATGTGATATCAAGATAAATAATATGGTTGTTTGTGGTTGATCTACCTCATTAATTACCTTTTTAGCTACAATGTACTAGTGCTGTTTCATTTATGGAACGTATATATTGAGAAATAGTCTGACAAGCTCTGCTAATAAATCCTGTGAAGCTTTCAAACTAATATAACATCCCCATTCATATTTGTATTCATTTTAGTGTCATCTTAATATTACAGGCTATTGTTTGCTTATAAAATTAGACTTCTATAAGTTAGAACTGTCATGCCGCAAATCCAAAATATAATATGCTATGTTACTGAGGGCTGCTGCCCTCGATAATCCGAAGTCTATTAATCATGATAAGTTAAAATCCATCATAAAAAATTATAAAAGATTCAACTTCAATCATATATCAAATAATTAAACCAAGATTGGTTCAGAGCATCTAAATCCAAAATCAAAATCAAAGCTATGTCTCAAAAGTTTGAAATAATTAACTATAAGTCCATAATCATCAAATAAACTAAGTTTTAACTACAAAAATTTTCAAGCTTGCTACGTAAATCCTTAAGCCTGGATTATCCATCGTTCCTAACTTTATTTCTCTATAAGAGAAAAAAATTAAAGAGGTATGAGCTACATTCGCTCAGTGAGTAAAACTTATGCTTCCTAATCGGATCAAGCATAAGTTTTTCATGATAATGTAATGTTTAGAAAATAACAAATATTATAAAAATAAAGTATTTCATAGAGCATATAATAAAATAAGTCATAAACTAGTTATACTTGCATAAATCATAAATATTTCGTAAACATGATTCGTAAATCATTTTTATCATATCATGTTTCAAAACATTGCTCATTGACATTTATGCCATGGTCACTTTATATCCGTGACAAGGCTAGCGTTCTTAATCGATAAAATTCTTGTTTCGTATGCTAACTTTATACCTACTGGCAAGGCATGTGTTCTTATGGATGCTAGCTCCGGATGTCAACTTTTTCATAGAGAGAATTCATTCATAGCTATCTGAGAGCCTTTGAAATCTTTATATCTTTTTCTTAAAACATACATATACATAGATAGGAAAACAATAATGTCCATGTTTCATAAACATGTTATTTTCATAAAATATATTTATGAAATCAATGATCATGATAAAACATGCTTTTTCATATCTTATATATTGATCCTTATTTTATAAAAACATAATTTCATCAACAACAGTTCATTTGCATAGAAAACATGATAATTTGAAAATAAATAAGAAGCGTAAGATTCACTTACCTTGATCATCCTAGTTCTTTGGATTTCGTTAGATGAATCGAGTAATCCTATTTTAAATATTAATTCATAATTAATTTTTATTCATTAAATTCAATAAAATTAAATAATAATAAAGGAGGCGATTGACTAAGTGATCAATCCGATAGACTATTCGGGCACCAAATCGATTTGAGGTCATCTTGTCAGAGTCAACATGAATTCCTAGAAGAGAAAGACATGGCTCGATACGAGTTTCTAGATTTTCTTAGAGAGAGAAAGTAGAGAGAAAAGGTGGAGAGAAACTTTGTATTCCACAAAAGAGTAATCTATGATTGAGATCATTAGGGATCATATCTGAGTGACTCAATAGAGGTTAATTGTGATCAAATGCTAAGAATTTCTGACAAGGGCTACGCTGGGATCCGATAAACCGCATGGATATCAAAGCGGTCTCCGATCATCTTGTTTTCATTTCAAGTGAGATCATGGATCGGATGGAGAGAGAAAGAGAGCGGGCGAAGAAAGAAATCCTAGAAAGATAAGGAGAGAGAGAACTTTTCTCTCCTTTTCTTTTCTTTCTTTTTTTTGTTTTCTTTTTTGCCTTAATATTCTGAGGAAAAAATTTTGGGGCTGGATATTACAAGAACAATCAGCATATTTACTGTCTACTACTGGAGGTTTTTTAAGTCTCAACCTTGCCTTGTTATTTGATTGTGGGTTGAAGCTCATAATTTTTGTTGCTTCTTCATTCAACCTTGGAAAAATTCTTGTTCTTCATTTTACTTCTGATAGATCATGGTAAATAGATCCACCTTCTCAAAACCAAATCTTTAAAATTGTTATTGTTTGAGACCTGTTCAAGATATATGGCCGCATGAAAGGATTTTTTTCTTTTTGAGATTATAAAGACTTGAAATGGACATCTCTAGTCTAGTTTGAAAACTGAGATTGAAGATTTATTGACTTATGTTGGTGTGGAATCTGGTTGACGTCGGAACTGGCTGGAGCTAGAGAAGCCGAGGTCGCCATCGGGACCTGCAAAAGAAGTCCAAATCGGAGGAGGGGTGGCTTCGGCAGGATCCTCCGACGGTCAAGTCAGCTCTTCCGGCCAACAGAAATGGAATGCTCGGTAGAGAAAGTGGTAGAGTGTCGAGAAGGAGAAGAGAGCTTCCATTCGAAAGCATATTTGGAGGATCTCTTATGTAACAAACTGATAGTGACAGTCGTAATCGCCTGGTAGTGAGCCATTCAAGGCCACGTGGAGCTTGTTACAGAGGATAGTGTCTGTTGTCGTGACGTGTCAGCTGGAGTTCGGATGGGACGGTCGTAGGCGATGAAGCGTCCCTCATTGATGTTGTTCTAGAGGAGCTTGGAGGTTCTCGAGATCAGCTGTGCGTGGATCGTTATTCGCCATATTGAGAGTCGGTGGTGAGATCCTTCTGGATAACCGGAAGGAGTTCGACGGAAAGAAAAGTCCGGGAGGAGTTCGACATGTGGAGAAGTCCGACTGAAGAAGAAGTTCAGAAGAAGTTCGGTTGGTGGAGAAGTTCGGTTGGTGGAGAAGTTCGGAATGATTCGACTGGTGGAGAAGTCCGACTGAAGGAGAAGTCCGGAAGAAGTTCGATTGGTGGAGAAGTTCGGCACTCTTAACAGAGCATGAAAGTTCATCTAGAGAAAGTTCCACCAAAAGAGGGCTGACTGCCTGGGATGGAGGAGCTCGGCCACGCCCTGCTACTCAAGCTCATCTGGACGAAGCCCGAAGGGATCTTGCGAATTCGGTCGAGGCTCAGTCTTGGTTGTCGCTATCGAACGGGATCATTCAACGATCAGATATCTAGCTGAACTTCGGCAAAAGCGGATTCACCCCCAACAACTTAGTAGCAAGAAACTTTCACAGGGTGTGCACCTGCTTCGGAATTTTGTCTGAAAATTTGTCACCGCACTTGCTTCCTAAATGTTTCTTGTTGTTATTTTTTTTTCAAGAGATCCACTTCCCTATCTACACGCAAATCCACTCCTGCACTTGCAATCCCTTCTGCTAGCTAAGGATTTTATTCTTATTTAAGAGAGGGCTTCTGATTATTATAATAAATTTTAGAATTTAGTGAACTTATTTGAATGCTGTTCAACTGACATGCTCCATTGCTGATGCATAATTTAAATGGTCAAAGAATTCCTCCCTAGTCTCTGGACTAACCCTTTTCCTAGTCTTCACTTTCATTTCTGTCACTACTTGTATAGTGTTTTTGTAATAAGGATTCAGATAAAGAATACAGTAGTGCGTTCTAGTTTCTTGTTTTTCTGGTTTGCTTTTAGGATGATTCTACTAAGTGTTTAAAAAGCTTAAACATAGGGTAATTTGATTTATTATTGCAAAGTTATCTACAGGGTTTATTTGTTCTACTGATAAGTGAAGGAAAGCATCTAATGTAAGTTGTATTTTGATGATTTTATTTGAGGACAGTGTGCATAAGTTTCGGGAGTGAAACCTCTATCTTCTTCAATTCATCTTTCTCTTGCACCTTAACCTTTTTTGCTTTCCTCTTTTTGACCTATTTTGACTTGGAATTATGTTGCTCTACATTTTCTACTTTTTATTCTCTTCCTTCTCTTCCCTAAGACAAATCTGATTTTCATGTTCATATAACTTCCTTTTCCTACCCAATCACTTTTTCCATCCATTTCCCATATTTCCCTTCTATTCATGCAAATTGATTGGGGGCAAAAAATAAAAAATAAAAAAATAAAATAAAATAAAATAAAATCTTATATATGAGTTTCAGTTGTCATGGTTGTTTCTTTCAGATCTTGCAAATGGGAATTGGAATTTCTTTAATACAAGAATGAAACTCCAATGAAAAGTATACAGAAGTTGTTCTAGATAAAGCTACCATAACTTTTTCTTTGCAATGTATTTTGAAATCACCATGCACTTACAAGGATTAAAACTACCTCATTGCTTCTCCCCCAGGGTGCCCCCTTGAGGTAAAGTTAGGCTCCTGTGAGTTTTGACATTATGTATGAATGCGAAGGAACATCTTCCAGATGAAAAGATGAATGTGAATATGTGATGTAAATAGAATATAATTTTTTTTTTTAAAAAAAAATCCTCATTTATTTTCATCAAAAACTTTATGCTGAATACAAACAGCGTTTATGGAACAACAAACATAGGATAAAATTTTATTATTATATTTATTTTGCTTACAAATTCTCCTTTTGCGTTTGCTTAACACTTAACAGAATGATAGTGAATACCTGGCTGGTCAGCTTTCAGCATTTGGACATGCAGTGACTGATGATCCTGAGGAAGCAGACTTTTGGCTAATAAATACACATTGCTCCCTTCTTTTTTATAATTTCGTTTTATATTTTTTAATCCTGTTTTTCATCACATCAAGTACCATATTTTCTGTTATTCATCCAGATAGTTCAAAGCATTTTACTTTTATGCGAACTTGAATGGTTAGCCCATGTCATTTATCAACACTGGATGTTTAAGTATTAGGTCCTCTTATACTTCCTAAAACTGTTGATGCCTAAGTGGAAAACTTTTAATATTTTTACTGCCAAATTCATCTTGAAGTTTTAGAAAATTGATCCATTTTGCATCTGCTATTTATGCACTTGCCCTCCTCATCGAATTTGATATGCAATTGCAAAGTTCCTTTCATTTTACCTTTCTTTTTATCATTTTCTTTTCACTGTGGTATTGGATAGGTACCTAGAAATGTGTCGTTTAAATTACAGTTCTAAATGTTCAAATGATCCAATTATATCTGATGCAGATTCACAGTGAAGTCTCCTCGTCAGTCTGCTGTGACAACTCTCATATCAAAATCTTCCAGTTCTACTAAATGCCATTGTTGCAGAACTTCCTCATGATAGAAGCACCATGCTTTGCATTGGCATGACTAATCCCCCTTTATACTGGAGCATTTGAAGGAGATAGCCAAAATAGTGTGCCACCCATGTGTGTATCCATTCCTGCATGTATCTGTGCAGTCTGGGAATGATGTTGTCCTGGCCATAAGTTTTAATATAGATATTTTTCATAATATTGTTGCTCATAACCTTCCTATCAGCATGCATATATAAATGTAAGCAAGCTATTCATGTTTCCTGCTTTTTGATTATTCAAGCAGTAATGAGTCTACCAAGTTTATGGTGGGCTCTGATTTTCATCAATTATAGACCTGACAAGTTGTGTGTCGGCATAATGTCAGGCAATGAATCATGAGTACATTGTGAACGAGTTCAGGAAGGTGGGACACTCTTATTGAACTTGTTCCTGGGATGCAGATTGCAACTGATATTATTTGTGGATTCCCTGGTAAATTAGCAAAATATACTTTATATGTCCTCCTGTTGGTTCTAATAATTGTTTAGACCAATCGTAAAGTTTCATTGTCGGTAGCATGCATTTTTCTCTGCTCCATTGCAAAATACATTGGTATTTCGAACTTGAGTTTTTTCTCTTAAACATTAAGATTGGCCTTCAGATCATTCAAGTGAATGCTTGTGAGAACACCTGCATAGAGCACAATATTGAGATGGTCTTGTGTACTCAAATATCAAGTAGATAAAAAGGATGGCAGGGTAAGGCTCATCCCCTATGTATCTAGGTGACACTGATGAAGATCTCACAAAAACTGTCTGTCTGGTAAAGGAGTACCAATTCCCTAAAGTTCATATTTCTCAATTTTGTCCTAGACCAGGTATGTTTTCTTGTCTTTTGTTAATTCTTCAGATAACAGTAATTTCATTGATCAGTGTTGTAGCTTTATTCTACATCGGCATATACAATAAGATTTTTTATCATGAAGTAGAAATTTGATAATATCCAGAAGCATTATTTTCACTTACCAGTGCTTAAATCATGTCCCTGTTCTAATTTTAGTAGCTGAAACACTTTCCTCAAGTATGCAACACCAAAATTTGTACCGCTACCTGCACCTGAGTACATTTCCTGGTAAATGGAAAATCTTCTACTCATACAAGATTCTAGCAAGATCAACCTTAATTCAGTTCAACGAATACTTCTTGCTCTTTTTCCTTTTCAGCCCCATGTTTCATTGGCAATTAAAAATGTCTGTGGCATACTAACTCAGCAAAATTTGGCACCGAATAAATGGACCTGTTTGCAACATATTGCTATATTAAATATGCCTCTTGGCATTTCCATTCCCTAAATAAGAGTTTTGCTTATCCACTCACATCCCCATGGTAAAGTGGAAGGCCCTTGTTGCCGGGTGTTTCTTCATTATTCCAACTTGTTTCCAGCTTGGTCCTCGTTTCACACAGCAAGTAATGGCGTTGCATTCGAAAGATGTTACCATGTTATCTGCAACAGTGTTTTCTGGTCTGTATATTTTGTGCTCGTGATATGTCTTGCAATAGAGGCCTGGCTTAAGGGAGCTTTCATCTAAACTAATTAATGCTAAATTTTTCTTCTTTCATCAAATCTAAATGCAAATGACATAGACTACCTACTAGCATGGGATGTAAACCTGCTAAACTGTTGGATGGCTGCATGGTTTTTGTTTTCATGTTAACGTACATCACCAAATGTCTAATCTTACCGTTCAAGGGACTCCTGCTGCAAGGATGAAGAAAGTTCCGAGCACTGAAGTGAAGGAGCATATTCGTGAGTTGACTACCGTATTTGAATCATTTTCCCCAACAAAGGAATGGAAGGTTGGGTTGAGAGGATATGGATTACTGCTGATGGTATTCATTTGGTAAAGAAGCCATATAATTGTTTACCAACAAAAAAAAAAAGAGAGAGGAGGAAGCCATCTTATTCCTTCTTTCTAATGTAAATCGGTTTGGGTTTCTGTTATTTACAATTTTTGAGTTTATTCAATGTGAAGTTAAGCAGCCAAAAAATCTCAACATCCAGAGCACTTTTTCTCATTAACAGAAAAGGGTACTTAGAGGGTCGAAAGATCGAGTCCTCCGAGTTTATCTTTTATCATTTGAAACCTTTGATGAAGTGTTAACCTTCTGGTACCTGGATTTTCTTCTGTAACCGCAGGCTGGCCATGCTAAGGGATATATCCAAGTGCTTGTAATTGCTCCAGATAGTATGCTAGGTACCTCAACAGATGTAAAGATTACATCAATAGGATTTGGTGCAGTGATCGACACTCCGTCACCTCAGGTAAAAGAAATTACATACAAAGGTAACATTAACTTGGAAGCTGTTCCTTGCTGGGATTCACCCGACGGTTGTGTGTGTTCAAGAAAGCCAGAACCCTGCCCATGTGCAGTGCAGAATTTAGGGCAGCAAATTAGCAATTGTGGTCTTGAAGAAGCTCCTATTGCGGTGGTTATAAATAGCTCGACCACAAGAAATCATATAGGGGGAAAATTTTATCAGCGCAGTTCAGTCTATGCTGCTCAGGAAGAGAAGGTTACAAGGACCAGCGAACATGAATGATGTGAATGCAAATAAATTCGTGGAAAACTAGGAGACAAGAAGAATTGAGTGTCAAATTAGCAGCCATTGATTGGGTTTTGCTGAGTGGGTTGATTGTAAGCTTTCTGACAACCATACCTCTGCTAATATTGCTTTCATCTAGGATGCTGTCATCCTGATAAAGGAACTGCAACTGTTTTTCTACCGGTGCAATAATAATTTAACTGCAGGTTTTCCTGCCTCTTTTTTCTAATTATCTGTACACTCATAGTCGTTTCCAACACCATGTTCCAAAAGCTGATCCCAAATCTCTGGGACAAGGTATGATGAAGTGATGGTTATGGATATGATGGTCGTTTTGGGAGCAGCTTATATCAGAAAATGATTAAAGATACAACTGGCTCCCAACATGGGATTGGAGGCAGTACGGCTGCAATGTCAAACGAGGATTTTTCTTTGTTTTCCTTGTTTTTTCTTGGGAAGGGAACATGCATAGGTTTTGTGTCAGCCTTTAGCTGAGCTTAGCCCAATGGACATCCGAGTGATACGACATGGCCGTGATTGGGAAACTCTTTCTCATGCTAGGCAACCTGTTTTACGGTCCAAAGTAACAGGGAACATGGTGGTCCAGCCTCCCACTTTATTCCTTATCTGGTGCAAATGTGAAGAGAAAAAGTGGCCTTAAGTTATGAGCATATTTTTATCTTTATCCCAAAAAGAGAGCGTGGTACAGGTCAGAGAGTACGCATGGAATTTTCGAAGTTGTGGGGCATCTCCATGACCATTTTGAAAGTAGAGAAATGACAGATCCATGTGCTATTCTCTTTATAAGATGAAACTTCTCGCTCATCCAGCATGAGAGACCTAATTCAATCATTAACGTGGTAGATAGAGGAGAACGAAAATCCTCTTATACATGTGCAGGAGCAGATTGTATGGAGCAATTTTCTTTTTCTTGCCATATAATTGGTTATATCCATCTTAAAATAAAAATTAAAGAGTCAAAATAGAATGAAACTTCTTCCTGGCAGAAATCATCTATCTCTCTCTCTCTCACACACACATATATATAAAAGTTTATATCGATCGGAGTTGACTTCGGTAAATATCTTTCGATGCCTAAGTTAGAGAGATGAATTGATCGAACATAAAATGAAAAGCAAAATAATAGAGTTTGCTCTTAGAATAACTTGGTGTATCTTACTCAACTGACCAATTTATCTTCTTTTTTTTTTTATAGATGTTGGGATGATAATCGCTTAGCACGTGGATTCCTCTTTTTTTGGTGTAGAATGATCGTGAATAGATAGTTAAAACTATTCACTAATCATCGTTGTCCATCCTTTTTAGGGATGATTTTGTAGAGTCAATTGTGAACCAGATGAATTATTTAAAGAGCTTCCATCGATCAGCCGACTGACTCGATACCGATCGATCATCGATTGGTTGAAAGACTCGAGATCGATTGATGATCGGTTGAGAAGCTTGGGGCCAATCAACAGTCGGTCGGGAGACTTGGGGCTGATCAACAGTCGATCGAAAGACTTTAGGCCAATCGACAGTCGGTGGACCGTCATGCGTTGATTCTTCGACGAGCCTTTTTCATCATCGATCGTCAGTCGGCGAATGACCATCGATGGTCGATGGCCAATCGATTGCAAGCTGATGAGTCGGACGGTAGATTAACAGCCCCCAATAGTTGCCCCCCATGTCCAAGTCTGGTGCAATAACTTCATATTTTGACTTGATGCACAGAATGCAGGGGGTCGACACGTGGTATTGCCTCGAACTTCGTTCTACCATATGCTATTAATGATTTTTACATCGTTCAATAAGATTGCCGTCCAATACTTCGAGGATCTCAATGGTCGCCATCAATAATCGTACGGTCGTAGGGCTCGAGGGATTCGACATTCGGTTGGTCTTCGATCGACACATGTCAGCATCTGGTGTAGTCTTCTACGCATCATGATCGTCGGTAGGTCCTATAAATACTAGACTCCCTCTAGCAGATTTTTCTTCTATCGCTTTTAGAAGAAGAAGCTTTTTAGGAATATGTTTGTTCTCTTGTCTTTTAGCTTTCAGGTTCGAGATTCGAACCTTCTTTCTGACATCCTTTTCATCTTTTTCTTATATTTTATTTTGTCGAGTTGTATATATGGCCAATACCTATAGTAGTTCATCGTGCGGTCCGGCAATCAAAGCATCCACACTGACAACGTCGGTTGTGGAGCGACTTCGGGATCAATATCAGATCTCGGAGGATTTTCGATTATTGGCTCTTGGCCTCAACGGTCAGATGATTTTACCTCCGTCAGGTTTTATTGCTTTTTACTTGGAGAATCCTAGGTCGGCCTTTAGGTTTTCTATTCCGGAGTTTCTTCGAAACATCTTTGACTATTATTGGGTGTGTCCGGCCAAGTTAACATCGAACTTCATTCGGCTTTTGATCATTTTTGCTTTGTTGTGTCGGTTGATCCCGACGAACTCTCAACTTTCTCTATTTAGATCTTTTTTTGCCCTCTGATCCTATTCGAAAGCCGACGGATGATAGTACTTTATCCCAAGGTGGGGACTTTCTTTTATCATCGATCTTCCATCGTCCATCCACGATTGAAAGATCTGGTTCTTTTTTGTTTCACCCTCCTCTTTCCAGAGCTTTCTATCGGTGTGGGGAGAGCCAAATATCCTTCCGAACGAAAATAATCGAGTAGATCCGGCTGATCGAGAGGACTTTCTTCAGCTAAAAGATATGAAAGTTCTCTCGCAGAAAAAACTGAATACTGAATTGGCTTTGTACGAAGCCGAACTTGGTCTGGCACCGTCCGTAGGTATATATCCGTAGCTTTGGATCTTCTTTTATTCAGTCCATTTTCGATATTAACCTAAATATATTATTTTACTTTTAGGGATGCATCCTCCTCTCGAGATTTTTGTAGATGAAGTCTGCCAGTTTGCCACTCGAAAGAGGGTGGCATATGGCACCGATCCGTCGCATGCGTCGAAGAAGAGTCGAGTAGCTGGTCCTTCAGTTATCCCTAGCTCTACCAACGTTCCTTCGGTGGTGCCTTCTGGAACTATCGACGCCCCCATCATCGCCCTGCATGCTCTTATGATGACTAATGCTGCCGAAGCCCCTCCAATCCTCATACGATCGGAGGAAGACATCGTCATCATTGATGCTCCGGCTGTTGCTCCTATGTCGAAAGCTCAATTGATTGTTACTGCACTTGCTCCACGATCACCTCTGATTCGTCGGGGGTGTTGTCGTCTCCATCCACGCCCAAGTGGATATCGACGCCTTCCGAACAATCGTCTGCCAAAGATAAAGGGAAGGCGCCTATTCTTTCTGCACCAACTAGGAGTGATGCTTTCAGCCATGGATATACGGACTTTGAACAAGTTAATGTTCGAATCCCCGATGATGGATCGGCTCTTTCTGACCCTCAGTTGGTGAGGAGCTTGGTTCACGCCATTCTGCTCTCGACTAATTGGGAGTCAAGGAGGAGTTGGACTTTGGCCGAATTATTCGGCTCATTCTATCTAACTTTTCTTAGGATAAATCGATAATTTATTTTGCCTTTCTTTCTCTCCCTCCTTTTTTTGACTAACTTGATTTATTTTGTTTGAACAATAGGCTCACAATATGGCCGAACTTGAGTCGGCCTACTGTAGAATGGTCGATCTTTGGCATGCATGTTCTGACTTAATGTCGGCTGCAAACGTTGAACGAGATTCGGCTATCCATCGATTAGAGGAGCTGAAGAAGGATGCCGCCGCTCGAAAGAAAAAATTGTCTGATGAAGTCTCCCGCTTCAGAGTGGAGCTTGGGTCGGCGAGATCCGAACTTGAGTCAGTTCGGTTTGACTTTAGGTCGACTCAGGACGAAGTAAGGATGTAGGAGAGTCACGACAAGAAGAAGAAGAATGAGATAAACAAGCTAAAGAAGGACCATGACAACTACGTCAAGGAGATAGAGGATTGGCGTCAAAGGTGGTAGTTTGCCGATGAGGAGACATCCTCGGTCAAGGCAGAGATCCAAACTCTTCAGCAGGATCTTAGTTGGGCAAAAGAGTTGGGTGTCAAGGAATTTAAGGCTTCAAACAATCTGAAAACTTAGATCCTTTAAGGAAGTGAGCTTCCTATTGGATCAGATTTGATGATGGTCGGGATGTCGTTAAATAGCTCTTTTGTGATCTTAAAAAATATATTCTAAAGCCAATCATCGAAGTGGTAGATGATTGAAATTAGTCTATAAATTATCTAATAATAATAGTTATTTGGCTGATTCATCATAAAAATTTTATTTTTCTTAAATAAATTCCTAAATTATGATGAAGTATTTAGAACTATAATCAATCGATAAAGAAGGATTTATCAGATGGTTCTTAAATTGTTTACGACCAAATGATAAGTTATTAACAAGAACGATAGAGTGTAAGTCACTATATGCCATATGTATTGGTTGTCCTCGTAATCAAGTGGTATGGAGATATCGGTATGACATCCAGATGAGATGTAGGAGTACATCTACACTGAACGTGATCAATGTAGTATTCTACTGTCAAGAGTAGCTAGCTAAGGTTAATGGATATAAGTGTTCCTCCAATCTGAAATCACGACGGTGACTTATCACTGTACTTTGATGTCGAACTGTCTGTATTTTTAATATAGATTCGAAAGATTTTTAGGTACAGTCAAGTACTTGTGAAGTCGGTGTATGAGTTAAGATAGGATTGACCACTCGTGATTAACTTCAGAAAGTGAATGACTCGCTATGTTTTAATTTAGCAAAATCTAGGTCTAGATAATTCTCGTGAGGTATCACGAAATTTACAAAATTTTGAGACACAATAGAGATGACTTATATGAGTATTGACAGCGTACTCAAAGTCGTCTTGAGCATTATTGATCATAGGAATGAATTATACGATAACCATAGGTCAGGATTCTAAGAATGTTGCTTTGCATACATTCGACCTATTCGAACGTCGGATACCATTGCTAGATGATCATTTTGATTAGTATAGAAATCAATTTCTATGCTACCGACTTAGGTTCGAATCTATGGGATCACACATATTAGAGATGTAATCTAATCAGATGGTTAATTAATGATTGAGAATCGTTCCGAGGTCAAACTATCAATATGATTGATGTTTGACCTAATACAAGTGTTGCAGGAGGATCGATTAGCAATTGAATTGCTAATTGACTCAATTTAATTGAGTAATTGAATTGAGATAAAGTCTAATTGAATTAAATTTAATTAGAATTAGTTTGAACTTAATTATATTAAGTTTAGTTGATTTATTAGATAAGTTAATTATAAAAAAGAATAACTTCTTGTTTGACTAGGACTTGGGTGCACATAATTAACTTAGAATTTAAATCAGATTTAAATTTTAATTTAATCTAATTTAATTAGATTTCTAGTTGGACTAGGATCATTCTTAATTAGATTATATTTAATCTAATTTAAATATGATTTAAATTGGATCCAAACCTATTTTGACCAAGTCAAATAAGAGGAGTCCTAGTTAGATTGGGACTCTCTCTCTTTCCTTGTGCCTTAAAGCCCATGCCCACACCTTTTATTTTTGATGTTTTATGTGAATTCCCATGCCTAAGAAAGAATCTCCACTCCCCACTTCTCATTGGTTTAGGAATTTATTTTGACTTGGTCAAAATTAGAAAGTGGTTAGGATTAGTTTTTTATTTGATAGAGTCCCCTTTGACCAAAACTTCTTCCCTCCTTTTGGATTTTTTTCCCACGCCACCCAATCTTTGCTATACCCTTCTTCCCAGATTTTTATGCATTGGTTTTTTGGTTCTCATGCCTAAAATCAAGGAAGGGGCGTCCAACTCTTGGACGCCCCATAGGAGTCCTCTTTTGACTAAATTTTGACATAGTCTTGCAATAAAAGAGGAGCGCCTCCTATGAGATGGGGGGAAGATGTGATAAATCTCAAAAAATTATAAAAAATCAAAAAAAAAGGAGGAGATGGTGTGACAGTTTTGGGATGCCAAGACTCTTGGAGGAGGACCTTTCTTTTGGACATCAAATGATGATGTCTTGATGAAGACAAGTGAGATGGCATGGGGATCTGTGCTTCAAGATGTTGAAGCATGGTGATCATCTTTGGACATAATCTGATCATGTCCTAATAAGAGAAGAAGAAGAGAAGAATATCTTTTCTTAGGATTTCTTTGAGAATCCTTCTTCTCTAATTTTTATGAGAATTTTATATGAATAAAATAAAAAATCTTAGATCTGGAAACTTAGAAAAAATTCTAGAGGAGAAGGTCTCCTCTTGTTCTAGCACAGAGATATTTTTAGGGCATCAATCATTGATGTCCTGAAGAAGAAGATTTATCTTCTCTTAGGATTTATTTTTTTTTGATTTTATTTTTTAATTTATAGAAGATCCAAGGATTGGACTTCTTTCTTATTCCTTCTCATATTCTTCATCTCTTGGAGTGTCCAAGAGATGTAGAGAATATATTCTTGATTGACCATCAGGAGGAATCCACGAGAAGTTAGCACTTCCAGCGGATCTTCATTCGACGAATCTTTGATCTATGTTGTAGATTCATGTGGATCATCTATAAAGATCGGATGCATATGCGGCTCTAAAAGTAACAACAAAAATCAATCATGGAGTTCTCGATCCATGCAAAGGTAAGAGATCTGATGTCTTGGTAATCTAGATATGATCTAAGGTTAGATCTAAAATTATTCTAGATTTAGGTATTGATATGATCAATACTACTTATGATTAATTTAATTTCAGATTTATATTTGCATCATGACATGTTATAGATCCTTGATGTAAGATTTTATAATTTGATTAAATATATATTATAGATTAAACTATTTAATTTATGTCTTTCGCTGTTTTAATTTCAAAAAAAATTTTAAAATCTATGCATGAAATCCTACATATTTTCCAACAGATCTTAGCAGCATCGTCGTCACCGATGTTAAAGAAGAGGAAGAGGAAGGCATCCCTGATGCTGAAGAAGAAGAAGAGGGAGGCGACAATGAAGCACCTGATGATGCGATGAAAGATGGCACTCTCATTGCTGCTTCTGCTTCAACTGAAGGCATTTCGGTCTCCTCTATGCCAACAGATGCAACTCCTCAGTTGGCTGCTGAAGTTCCATTGGAGAGTCAGGGAGTTATCCCGATTGAAGCTATTTCATCGACTGATATTGCACCGACCACCGAAGTTGAAGCTGCTCTCGATCCAGTTCCAGAACAATCGATCGATAAATAAACTTATACTTTTAATTTTTTTAGGGACTAAAGTCCAAACTTTTGTAAGGACTAAAGTCTGTTTTTGTAACTTTCTTATTATAGTAACGAAAAGAAACTTGGATTTGTATTTGTTTTCTATCATGCTAACCCATTTTCCATCTTGACTGACTATCATTCGGTAATCGAATCCGAAGATCGTTTGTCAGCTTCTGTTTCATCTTCGTCGATTGACATTCATTCTTTAACTTAGTGCCATTAGATGAACGAACTTTGTTCGTAAAAATTTTAATTGATCGATCATTAATCAATCTTTAGTCGATTTTATTTAACCAACTGTCAACTAGCTTCTAAATCGGCTTAAAGCTAGATTTTTCAACTAGCCATGACTTAGTCATTTATTGAGATATTCATAGGTCGGGGATAAGCCAATCTTGGGTCGATTTCTAACCAACTTTTAGTCGATTTTTTATCAACTTGTACTTAAATTATTGAAGTGCTTGATGGTCGGGTGCAAGCCGACCATAGATCGGCTTTTAACTAATTTTTAGTCAATTTTTTATCGATTTATACTTGATCAATTTGTTGAAGTGCATGATGATCGGGTGCAAGCCAACCATCCCTTGATTCGGCCATGGTCAAATTGGTAAGGGTTGTGTTTCTTGTTGGGGCAAACTAATTAATTAACAACCAAAGTTTGATGCTTTCCTTTTCTTATCATTTCATATAAAAGTTATGCATCAACAATGTTTGTTAATCAGTCAATCAGCCATATGGGAGGCTGACCATATCGATCAATTGAGATATCCGATCGAAAGTCATCGGACACCGATAGACGATCACCATCTATCGATCGATTGTTGAGTCCTACTAACTGTAGTATGCCGATGGTTGGTCGGTTATGATGTTTAACCGATGATTGATCAATCGATTTTTTTCCACTACTTTCAAAATTGCATCGATTTCCATCAGGTTGATTTATTCGATTCTCAACCGACCAATCCGTCGGTTAATCAATCGTTGTTCATAGAGAGGATGCTTCAGTCTTCTTTGAAGGAAGCTTCACAAAAATTTTATTCTTTGTGTATGTCAAAACTATATGGAGCTGAATTCATTGATAGTATCTTTAAAATTGTCAGCTTTCATATTCGAAGAATTTTAACTCCATTGAGTGTTTTGAGTCTGTATGCGCTAGGTCGAAAGGTCTTCATCACTCAATAGGATCCTTCCCAGTTAGGAGAGAGTTTTTCTTAGTCCAATGGTTTGGATACTTCAGCTTTCTACAGGACTAAATCTTTCGGATGAATTTTTTTCGGCTTGACCCTTTTATTATAGTACCTTGCAATTTGTTGTCGATACACGACCATTCTGAGTTGAGACTGTTGCCGAACTTCAGACAACAGATCCAAGTCTGCTCTCCGGTGATCTGAATTATTTGACTCATCATATTTTTAAATCCTCATTAAAGGTAGTCCGACTTTGATAGGTATCACCACCTCTATTCCGTAGGCAAGGCTAAAGATAGTTTCGCCCGTTGAAACCCTGGGGGTTATTTGGTAGGCCCATAATATTGAAGGTAATTCTTCTATCCAGAGATCTTTAACCTCGTTGAGTCAGATTTTTAGATCATGGAGAATCATTCGGTTCGTGACTTCCACTTTTTCGTTGGACTGTGGGTGGTCGATAGATGTCAGTTTATGCATGATGTGATATGTCGCACAAAAGTCATTAATATTTTGATTGTCAAATTATCAGTCATTGTTAGTAATGATGGTATGTGGAAGTCCAAATCTATAGATGATAGATTTTCGAATGAAGTTTTTCATCTTACTCTTTGTAATTTGTGCCAAAGATTCAACCTCTACCCATTTTATAAAATAATTGACGACGATGATCAAAATTTTTTTTGCCCAGATGTTGAAGAAAAAAGATCAAGTATATCGATTTTCCACTGCACAAATGGCCATGGAGCTATAATCGATGTTAGTTGCATCGTCGGTTGACGTTGGATGTTGGGTTGATGTTGGATGTTGGCTTATCTTTGGCATGGCTCACATCTTCAAACGAATTTGGTTGCATCCTTTCGCATTATTGGCCAATAATATCTTTGCCGAAGGATCTTATAGATAAGGGATTTGCCTCCCAAGTGGTTCCCATAGATCTCTTCGTAGACTTTTCGGAGTGTATAATCAGCATTGGTAGGTCCTAGGCATTTCAACAGCGGAAGAAAGAAAGATCGCATGTAAAGTCGTCCATTCATCATGATGTATTGCGAGGCTGTCCATCCTAAGTGCTTTGCTTTCGATGGATCGTCGGGTAGGATTTCTTCAATCAGATACTTGATGATTGAATCCATCCAACTCGACTTGTTGTCGATCTGCAACACTTCTTTCATCCTTTCGATACTTGGTTTATCGAGATACTCGATGTAAGTTAGGCCAAGCTCGTTAGGGGCAATGACGGTGAGTCGAAAAAATGTATCAGTCCAGGCATTCTCTGCTCTAGGGATGTGTGAAATATCAAAGTACTTGAAGATAGAAGTTTGGTCTTTTACTTTCTTCAAATACTTTTGCATCGTCGGATCATGAGCTTTGAAGTCACCTTTAACTTATCCCATGATGAGTTGAGAGTCGGTGAATGTCTTCAGCTCATCGACTCCGAGCTCCTTGGCGATTCTCAAGTCGGCAAGAAGAGCTTTGTATTTGGCTTGATTGTTCGAAGCTTTGAAGTTGAATCAGAGGATGTACTCAGTGACTATTCCATCGGCATTTGCTAGAATGATTCTAGTGCTGCTTCCGAGGGTAATGCCCCATCAACATGTAACACCCAAGCTGACTTATGATCGATTTTTGGGGTGTTTTTTGTTGACTCACAAGTTGTTTCTTGATCAAACCTATCATCCGAGATAGTACACTTAGCAATGAAATTGGCTAGGACCTAGGCCTTCATCGACGGACGAGGATGATATTGGATGTCGAATTTATTAAGCTTTATCATCCATTTTGCCATCCTACCCGAGGTATCCAGTCGACGCAAGATCGACTTCAAAGGTTGGTCAGTTAAAACATGCATGTGTGGGCTCGAAAGTAAGATCGAAGTCGCTCATCGAAATGATCAAGACATAAATCATTTTCTCAATCTTTGAGTACCGAGTTTCTATATTATGAAGTACTTTACTTGCATAGTAGATGGGATATTGTACCCAATTTTCATCTTCTTTGACTAAAATCGAACTAATAGCTTCACCGAATATGGCCGGATATAAGTATAAAGGTTCTTCTTCCATCAGCTTTACGAGCAATGGAGGAGTCATCAAATATTTTTTTAGCTCTTCGAAGAATTATTGACATTCGTCGATCCATGAGAACTCTTTAGTTTATCGTAGAATTTTGAAGAAAGAAAGACATCTCTCGATAGACTTGGAGATGAACCGACTGAGCATGATGATTCTTCCATTGAGCTATTGCACCTCCTTCTTCAAGGTTGGATGTTTCATGTCGATGATTGCTTTTATTTTTTTAGGATTTATCTCAATTCTTCGATGTGAAATAAAAAAACTAAAAAACTTTTCGACCGTCACTCCAAAGGCACATTTGGTCGGATTTAACTTCATCCGATATCGTCGGAGTGTATCGAAAGCCTCTTCTAAGTCTCAGATATGGTCTTGACTTTGAGTAATTTTTACAAGCATATTGTCGATGTATACTTTCATATTTCGCTCAATTTATGGCTTGAAGACTTTGTTTACCAACCATTGGTAGGTTGCTCCCGTATTGTTGAGTCCAAATGGCATGATTTTATAGTAATAAATTTTTTTATTGATGACGAAGATAGTATGTTCTTCATCTTCAGGTGTCACTTGAATCTGATTATAGCCCGCGAAAGCATCCATAAAGCTTAGAAATTGATGTCCCGATGTCATGTCGACTAGCTGATCGATCTTTAGGAGAGAAAAACTATCCTTCGAGCATGCTTCATTCATGCTGGTATAATTGATACAGATGTGTTATTTTTCGTTGGCTTTTCTCATTATGATGATATTTGCAAGTCAATCGAGATAATGGGCCTCTCTGATGAAGCCTACCATGAGGAGTTTGTCCACCTCTTCATCGATGATCTTCTATCGCTTGGGAGCGAATGATCGCTTCTTCTATCTCACCGACTTGACTTCAGTCAATGAGTAATTATTTTTGGAGGTATGTCTAGAATGTCGGTTGCTAACCAAGTGAATATGTCAGCATTGGCTTTTAGCAACTGAATCAGCTATTCACACTCCATCATCTGAAGTTGTGATCCAATTTGGATAACCTTAGTCGAGTCGTTCTCTTGTAACGGGATGGAGATCAATCGCTCGGTCGATTCATCCTGCTTTTCATCTTTCTATTGATCAAGCTTTTCTAACGGTGAAGAATCTTTCGACTTATTCTTCTTTATAGTGATTGCGAAATAACATCGAGCAATCTGCTGGTCGCCTTGCATCTCTCCGACTCTGACTTTAGTCAAAAATCAGGCCAGTAGATGATATGTCGATACTATCGCCTTGAGAGCATTGAGTTATGGTCTTTTGAGTATGGCATTATATGCCGACGAAACTCTCACGACCATAAAAGTCAAGATAATAGTATTTTGTCAAGGTTCTGTCCCCGCAGTCGATAGAAGATCAATCTCTTTCTCAACGTCGATGGCATCTCCTATAAATTTGAGCTAAGAAATTGGGATCCTTCGAAGTCCTTCTATTGATAATCTCATTCAGGAGAAAGCAGAGTAAAATAAAATATTAGTGGAGCTTTCATTATCCACAAGGATTCTTTTTACATCATAGTTTGCTATCGTCATCGAGATGATGATAGCATCATCATGAGGGATTTAAATTCTTCTTACATCATCATTCAAAAATAAAATAAGTTCATCGAATCATCGCTTCTTAATCGATTCTTCTTCGAATGCTGCCTCCTCGGCCCTTGGTTGCCCAGAGATCATGTTGATCACCCCAACCATCGGTCAGTTTTGATGATTCTCTTTCGACGATAATGGTTGGTCGACATGCAACTGGATCGGATGATCGAGCCAAAACTTGGCAAGATATCCCCGCTGGATGAGAGCCTCGTTCTCATCCTTTAGCTGGAAGCACTATTTGGTATCGTAACCATAATCACGATGAAATCGACAGTACTTTCTCTTATCCCTACTTTGATTTTTCATCGATAGAGGTTGCCAAATGTAATTCTCTCCTTCAATCTCCATCAAGATTTAGGCATGCGGAGTGGAGAGGAGAGTGTAAGTATCGTACCAATTTTTCACATTGGTCGGTACTAGGTTTAGTCAGGAGGATCATTTTTCTATTTGGAGTGGACTGATTTGGTTCGGTCGAAGCATCGTTCTTTTGCTGTTTTCTTTTTTCCTAATCTTTTTTATTTAATTAGCGCCAGCCAAAAGCGCCTTCTTTACGCAAATGTATTTATTCGTATGCTCTAGGAGTTTAGCATAAATTCAGAGGTGGTTCTTGTTCAGTGAGTAGGTGAACCAAAAATCCTGCAGACCTTATTTCATGGCCGAAATGGCCACATCCTCATTAAGATTTTAGACCTCAAGCATGGCGGCATTGAAACGCGCCATGAATGCCCAAAGGGTCTCTCCCTCTTATTGTTTAATCGAGAAGAGAGTATCTGAAGTTCGTGGCATCCTTTTGCTAGTGCTGAAGTAAGCCACGAAGGAGTCTTCAAGCTATCCAAAAGAGTTGAAGCTTTTTGGCTGAAGCCTGAAGTATCAGACTTGAGCAACTTTCCAAAGGATGGCCGAAAAGCTGATGCACATAAGGACGTCGTTCGTCCATTGGATCATCATGAGAGCTTTATAGCTTTGAAGATGATCAACTGGATCGATGGAGCCATCATATGATTCCACTTATGGCATCTTGAATTATGATGGGATCGGATCATTCAAGATGCGCAAGAAAAAAAGAGCTGCATGGATATGGAGACCGTCGGAGGATCCTTCTATCACATCCTCCTGGATCCGAGCCAATCGACAATCAATTTCCTTAAGCTTTCGCTCGTACTTATCAAACCATCACTGGCAAGATGTCCCCGTGGTTGATCCTCATGAAGAATTGATGGAGGAAGTAGTTGAATCTCGTGGCCATTTTTCCTTGTGCTAACTTTGATGAGAAGATGGAAAAATGGAGCATCATGATTAGCGGATGATCCCTCGCGAGCAATGAGGGGATGGAGTTTCTACTTGAAGGAAAAATCATATTTTTCTGCCATAAGATGCATCTGATCGAATCAGATTTACAGTAAAATAATTTAAATTTTTTTTTATGATTTGATCAGATCTAAGAGTTTTCAGATTTGATTAGATTAATCTAAAATTTATAAATAAAAATAAAAATAAAAATAGTAATATCTAACATCACCTGATCGATTAAACCATTCATCTTACAGCGATGATCTATTGTTGCAAAGGTTCTGGATCTAGCCGCGCACGCGTCCGACCTCTACCACAGTCCATTTGGACTAGATCTAGATGTCGTCTCCTACTAGATCTGATCTTCAAAAATTAGATCTAGTGTCTTCCCATAGAGCCTTTAAATCGAACTCCGAAGGCTGCATGTTCATCTCACGAACATCGTCGTCTCTTCCTGATTTTTGCGCCAACCGGACTTGACTTTGCTCACAGGTTTTGTCCAACTCTTGAGCATGGAGAAGAGGTAGAGGATCAGATGAGGGAGATGTAGAGATGGAGATTTTGGTAGGACTTCATTGTAAAACAATTTTCATGAGAAATAGCTTGCACAGGATCTTGTTTATAGACCTACTATAGAGTCCCTTCACATATAACTTTGAATGGTTCAAAGTTAATATGCAAAAGGACTATTCCATGAAGACCATGCCATCTTAAGATTTCTTCTTGAATTTATCTTACAAAATCCTAGGAAAGCCATGCAATAAACAAAGGATAAAGAGAAGGTGGCGCAGGAGAACTAGAGTTTGAACTTTTCAAATCATTGACCCATTCAAACTTGATTTGAATGGGATGCCTCCATATATATCCATAAGGGTGCATGCCATAAGGGGCATGGCCCTCTCTCCCTAACGTAAATATCAAGGGGGTGCATGCCCCAAGAAAGTCTTCAGAGGGCCCACGCCCCTCTCTCTTTCTTTCCTGCAAATCGGGTCAACACTTGATCCTTGTCCTGTTCCCATCTTATAGGATTTAAGACAAAATCTTTTTTAAGTCTCATTCAATGGATTTCAGGCAAGTCCTCATCAAGTTAGAATAAGTCTTGATCAGGTTAGAACTAGGTCCAGTCTAAGGGTGCAATCGAGCTGAGTCAAGTAGAGTAACTGGAAGCTTGAGCTCGACTCGACTAAAAATACTCAGGCTCAAAACTCGATCGAGCTCGATCGAGTCTTAACATCCCACACTCAAACTCGGTTCGATGAAAAATAGGCAAAGCTCGAGATTGACTCAACTTGACTCAACTCGAATATGAACCGAGCCATACTCGAGCTCGAGTTAGAGCTCAAAATCGAGCCTTATTTTATTAATAATATATATATTATAAATAAAATTAATATTATTAAATATATATATATATATTCGAGTAAGTTTGTAAGCTTTCGAGTCGAATATCCTGCTACTCAAGCTCAACTCGAAAAGCTACTCGAACTCAAGTTGCATACTCAAGCTCGACTCGAACTCGATAATAACCAAGTTGAGTTGAGCTCAAACTGGAGTCGAACTCGAGTAGCTCACGAGCAGCTCGACTCGTTTACAGTCTTAGTCCAGTCAAATCAAAAAAAATTCATCCAAAATTTTTGAAAGAGGCTTATCTAAATTTCATCTCATGATTTTAGGACAAGCCCTAATCTGGCTAAGACAACCCTTATCTTATTCCCATCTTTTGAAATTTAGGATAAGCCTTGATCAGACCAGGACAAGGTCCAGTTAGATCAAGACAAATCTCTACAGAATTTTTGGATGAGTCTTGTCCAAATAGTTCTAAGATTTAGTAGGTCTTGTCCTGTTTCCATCCGATGGATTAAGATAAGCCTAGATCAGGTTAGGATAATATTTTTCTAATCTAGACAAGTTTCAATCAGACTAGGATAGAATTTTTGGATGAGCCAAATCTAATTTGGCTCAATCGAGGTGAACCAAAAAGATGATAGAAGAAGAATTTAGATTCAATCGTATGCTAGCATGATTTTTTTGAATCTAATTAGATCTAATCCAAATCAATTGAATTTGGTTAGCTTAATTGATGACATTTAGATCCAAACTCTTATTTGTATAATCCAGTTAGATTCAGTTCTATATGGTAATAGGATATGTCGTGATCTCTGTCATCGACATCGTCAAAATTTTTTTGATGGGCTAGAACTCTTTCGATTCATCCAATTAAAATTATCGATTATCAAGGTAATTCTAATTGATCCCAAAATCCATCAGTGATATCTAGCAGTATATGATGGCAATCTATCAGAATCGAAAAGTGAACCTCTTGGTGCAGCTATCTGTATGACTGAGTTCTTCTATCATGAGTTCCGATGGAATTAGAATTAAGATGAACTCATCAAATCCAACATCCATCATATGAATGAATCATTTGATTCGAGTCCGATATGAAATCCTAATATAAACTTCTTTCTATTATTTCACACTACTATGGCAATGGGTTTTAGGACTCGATCTCATGATCATCATAGGACCACTACTCCTCTATTGAGATTGATAGATCCTATCTTGGTGCCATTAAATTCTTACAATGAACATGCTATAGCCAATATACACCTCAAAATTTTAAATAACTAGAAGATCGAGTTATGATGTAGTTAAATTATAACACCCTCAAGGTGAACTATCGATGTACCTCAAGTCAAAGAACTAGACACACACTACAACATCGAGCTAGTCATCAACGAAAAGGTAGACTCTCTTATGACTGCTCAAGGTAGTCATGCTTAATATCCTTGTTCTCAATAAGTACCTATACTCTCGCTTTGATATCTTCACACCATAAACTCAAGACTCATCTATCCAAAGAAAGTGATCGTACACTGATCTTCTAGATCAATCACCATCATGATAATAATCCTATAATCAAGAGCAATTTATGAGTTAATTATAATAACATATGCCTTAAATTCTCAACTCTTGAGAATATATTTTATCATGCTTGTTAACTCAATGAATGTATCATAGATACTTTATACATAATATGATAGAATAAATAATTCTTTAATTAATTTAAAGTCAAAATTATGAAAATGCTCTTAGAAAGTATTTAATAAGTATCGATCAATCTGACTTTTAGAGCATATATCTAACAAACTTTCACTTGACCTAAAGCTAATTGGCTACAAATCTAAGTCCTATCTTCTCAAGGTGGGCTTGGATCTTCTATGGGCCTAAAGGCTTCATCAGTGGATTAACCGCATGGTCTGCGGAGTCGACTCTCTTAACCTTGACGTGTTCCTTCTCGAGGTAATCATAGATGAGATGAAACCATCTTCTTGGAACTCTTTCAACTTATAGTACCACCATTATACAAGAATAAACTTTCAGATGTCGACTTTCGATCATTTATGTCAGACAAAGTCTAAGTCTACATACTCCTGGACCTAGAGTTCATCATGCTGAACCTCTTCAGTACTTTTTCTATGTGAGAGATCCAGCATCCTTTTCAGTCTATCCCTATAGACCTAAAATGAAGGATGCTTTATCTAGATCTTTCAGAGAAATTTTTTTAGATAACCATACTTTGACCTATGTCAGCATGAAAATATCATTTTCAATCAGGAGGATGTCATCTACATACAATACGGAGAAGACAATAGCGCTCCCATTGACCTTCTTGAATAAACTTGATTTCTCCTCATTCTTGATGAAATCAAATGATTTGATTAAATCAAGCATTTCAACTCTGAAATGCTTGCTTGAGTCCATAGATGGACCCTTATAGCTTGCAAACCTTTTGTGATCACCATCACTGGATGAAAAATCAAACGATCGTTCCATATAGATATTTTCCTCAAGTATTTATTTATGAATTTCATTTTTCATGTTCATCTTCCATATTTCGTAATCAAAATATGCTGTAATGCCAAGCAATATACGGGTGGATGTCCATTAGGAGAAGGTATCCTGATACCCTTTCGTCACTAGCTTTACCTTGAATGTCTTCACATTCTCATCTATACTTGTCTTTCTCTTGAAGATCTATTTATATCCAATAGGTACAATACCTTTAGATAGATCTACCAAGATTCAGATTTGATTTGAGTGCATCGAATCAATTTTTGACTTTATTGTCTCTAACCATTTCTCGAAATCGATATCTGATATCACCTCGTCATAGGTTCTGGGATCATCACCATAAACTTCATTTTTTATGAAGAATATTTTCTCTACTTTCTCTTAAATAGTACCTAAGTATCTTTAGAAGGACGAGAAATCCTATTTGACCTATGAGATGGAGGAGATAGTGTGTGTAAATTGGCTCAGACAAACTAGGTTCCTTAAATTTCTTGGCTCGTTGCTCTTTGGAGATTTTCTCCTTAAGCCTAATCTATCTTTCGATGCCATAATCTTAAACAAACTATTTTTCAAGAAAAATGGCATGTCAATCCATAATTATATTAGGGTTTTCTAAAAGATAGAAGTAATATCCTAATTACTCTTTAGGATATCCAATAAACCGAGCTCTAAGGGACCTAGACTCTAACTTGTCCATCGTCGGACAATCCAAATTCTGAGATAACTCAGACTTGACTTCAAACTATTCCATATCTCATATACAATAGCAGAAATAATTTTAGATGAAATTCTATTTAATAAATAAATGCTATCATTAAACTATTCCTAAAGAAATTTAAGAAGATCCATGAAGCTCATCATGAATTGGACCATATCTAATAGGATCCGATTTCTTCATTCTAAAAATCGTTGAGTTGAGATATTCCAGATGGAGTCCATTATGAGACTATATCATTTTTCTTGAGATAGTCCAAAAATTTTCGACTAAGGTATTCATCTTCTCGATCTGATTAAAAAATCTTGATAGACTTTCTGATTTGATTTTCTACTTCGTGTCTAAATTTCTTGAACTTTTCAAAGCTTTAGACTTATATCACATCAGGTATACATATCCATACTGAGATAGATCATCAATAAAGATAATGACGTAGACATAAATTACCTCTGACTAGTACATCAAATGGACCGCACACATCTATATGTACCAGGGCAAGTAGGTTTGTGGCTCTTTTTCATATTCTATAAAAGGAAGCTTGATCATTTTGCCTTGAAAGCATGATTCATAAATTGGATATGACTCAAAAGTTAATGGACACATTAGTCTGAATTTTTTCAATTTGTTAAATCTATCTTTGGCTATATGACCTAGCCTAAGGTGCTAAGATACCTTTCATTAATACTATCTTTAGATCATTTTGATCCTATAGTATTCACGTTTTGCTCGACATTATAAATAGACTTAATGACAAGCATTCCTTCAGAAGGTCCTTCTTTTTGCTTATTCTTCAGGCTAGCCAGTATACAGGGAGTTCTGCTTTCAATGACCATCAGAGTTGCAGAAAAAATATTTTTTCTTCTCCGTGATCTTCTTCTTCGGCTCATCCTTCTTTTTTTCTTCTATTTTCTGCTTCTTCACATACTTCTTCTTCTTTCCAAAAGACTCTCTTGAAAAAAGTCTGCTCCATAACTAGAATCGAGTCCTTTAAACTCTTCAAAGTTTGCTCAACAGTAACCAGCCACTACTACAAAAATGATCTATGACAGCGCTTATTATGGCAGCAATTTTCAAAATCACTATCATAGGTCCTACGACAGCGATTTTCGTTAACCACTGCCATAGGTCAGACCTATAGCAGTGATTTTTGTAACCGCTGCTATAGGTTCGACATAGAGCAATGGTTATAGAAAATCGCTATCATAGATCGACCTATAGCAGCGGTTCATTGTAACCGCTGCCATAAGTCGGACCTATAGCAGCGGTTAGTAAGAACCCCTGCTATAATCTAATTTATAGCAGTGATTAATTGTAACCATTATCATATATATATATATATATATATATATATATATTTTAAATATAATATAATTTTAAAATTTAATGCCCATCTTTATTATTCATTATTTAAATAATTATCATTAGAGTCTCGTTGTAAAAGATCGCCTCGATTCGATGGCTCTAGCTTCATCGATTAAAAAAAATTTAATTTCGACGACCACAAACGATGATGCGATGATATGATAGATGGAGATCTTCAATGAATTCAAAAATCTGCAACGATAATCTCGATGATATTTGTAGTGTACTACCAAAATTTTACTTCAATCGGATATCGTTATCTTGGTCAATTTAGTATAGATTAGTTTCGGCCATTAAATAATAAATAGTTGATCAAAGGACCAAACAGTATCCGATTATGAGATAATTTTTTTACAAATGATCTTGGCTACTACTTTAATCATTTTTTAAGATGGTGATTATAAAATTCAACTTGTAAGGTGAAGAATGATCTAAAGCTATACATCTTCTTATAATCATTCTGAAACTTCACCGGTTGTTATGCTCGTGCTTTTGCAATATCTGCTTAACATGAATAATTTATACAAAAATGATTTAAATTTTACTATCATCATCATATAAAATATTTAAAATTATAACAAAGATCATTTAACTAAAAAATTATCTCATAATCAGACGTCGTTTAACCCTTTGATCGTTTGTTTCTAATTTAACGACCGAAATCATTTTGTACTAAATTGACCATGATAATGATATCCGATTGAAGTAAAACTTTGATAGTATGTTATAAATATCATCAAGATCATCATTGTAAATTTTTAGATCCATCGAAAATCTTCATCTATTAGATCATCACATCGTCGTTCATGATCATCAAAATCAAATTTTTATGATCGATAAAGCTAGAGCCATTAGATCGAGGCAACCTTTTGCGATGACACTCTAATGATAATTATTTAGATAATGAATGATGAAGATGAGCATTAAATTTTAAAATTATATAATATTTAAAAAAAATAAAAAAAAATTATTTTCTACCAATGGTGGTGGTTATATCGAACCGCTGCTATAGATCTACAGCAGTGGTTATAGAACCATTGTCATATATCTATGGCAATGATTTGAGTAACTGCTGCCGTAGATCTATTGCAGCGGTTCAATAATCACTGCCATAGGTTAGGTTAAAAATTTTCAAATTTTTTTTTCTTTCGTGCGTGCTCGATCTCTCTCTCCTCCTCTTCATCATCGGTAAGGCTCCTCCCTCCGACTGGTATCGCCCCTCCTCCCCCCACAGCCGGCATTGACCCTCCTCACCCCCTGGCTAGCGTCAGCCCTCCTTCCCCCTCGGTCGACACCGCCCCTCCTTCCCTCTCCCTCTCCGGCCCCCATCCCCGGCTGCTTCTCTCCGCCATCCCCCACCCGGCCCCCCCACCCCTCCATCCGACCCTCCCTCTCTGGCCCCTTCATCCCTGGCCATCCCTCTCCGCCACCCGCCACCCCCCACCCGACCCCTCCATTCCTCCATCCGATCCTCCCTCGACCCCCACGAAACCCCCCCTCCAGCGAACCCCCCTACACTCTCGCTCGGCCCCCGTGAAATCCCACCCCCCTCCACCCCTCCATCCGACCCTTCCTTGGTCTCCAGCAAACCCCCCCGATGAACCCCCATCCAACCCTTCTTCGGCCCCCACAAAACTCTACCCCCCCCACCACCACCATTTTGATCCTCCCCTGGCTAAGTGCGAAACCTCCTTCGGCCTCCTCGTCACAGTGCCCGCCTCCACTTAGCCTCCATCCTCGGCCATCCCCACTCTCTCTCTTTTTTCTTTTTTTCTCTCTTCTCTATCTTACTATCTTATTTTTGTTTCGTAGATTACCTCTAGTGCCGTCATCCTCCTCTAGCATCCTCATCGATGATCCTCAGAGCTTTCATTGCGATCCGCTCTCTATAGTCGTATATATAATTTTTTAAATTTTATAGTATTATTTATTAATCATATATATATTTATAATAATTTATAGAATATTTATAATAAATATTATTAATATTATAATTATCTGTATGCCATAATTTTTGGATCATGCCATGGCGGTAGCCTTGAGTCGTGCCATATCGACGGCCGTGGACTAGATCTGTCAACGGATTGGATTTGGATCGAAATCTGGATATTCAAATCTGGACCTAATTTTAATTACTGATATTGGATCCAAATCCGAATATCCGATGAGTCTATACTTGAGAGAGGAAGAGAGGGATCCAGCCTTGTCACCATCATTGGAAGGGAGGGGGTCCGACCTCGCCACCATCATTAGGAGGGAGGGGGTCCAACCTCGCCACCATCATTAGGAGGGAGGGGGTCCTCCCTCCCCAATGAGGGAGATCGAGAGAGGGAGAGTGGGAGATTGAGAGAGCGAGAGAGGAAGGGAGGGGGTCCGACCTCGCCGACATCACTGGGAGGGATGGGGTTTGGCCTTGCCAACGAGGGAGATTGAGAGAGTGAGAGAGGGAGGGAGGGGGTCCGACCTCACCGACATCACTAGGAGGGATGGGGTTCGGCCTTGCCAACGAGGGAGATTGAGAGAGTGAGAGAGGGAGGGAGGGGGTCCGACCTCACCGACATCACTAGGAGGGATGGGGTTCGGCCTTGCCGACGAGGGAGATCGAGAGAGTGAGAGAGGGAGGGATGGGGTCTGACCTCACCGACGAGGAAGATTGAGAGAGGGAGAGAGGAAGATTGAGAGATAAAAAAGCTGGGAGGGAGGGGTTCAGCCTCGCTGCTGTCGTCGATGAGAGAGATTGAGAGGGGAGAGAGGGAGTGATCGCCGTCGTCGGTGAGAGAGATTGAGAGAGAGAGTGATCGAGAGGATGGCACACAGTCAAGCTAGCTCGGATATGCAGCCAAGCCGACTCGGGCCGTGATCGAGCCGACTGGGGGAGGACCCTAGCCGGATGTCTCAGGCATGGAGTCGTCTGTCTCAGACACGGAGCCGGCTCGACTTTCGAACGAATAGAATTTGATATGTCATGATATTATATTAATTAATGTTCATTAATGTTGTAGGTCACGATGGCACCGAATCGCCATCTAGCTTTCACCCCTGCCTCCAGTAGGTTATGCGCAGTTCCGCATCCAAGAAGTAGTCGGAGCATACTTCGTCCATCTCGATATCGGCTGCTTAGAGATCTTCACCATCGACATCTACTCCACCGATGGCATCTACTCCATCGGTGGTATCTAGTCCATCGACAGCTGAGCCTCTACCGTTGAAGGCATCTGAGTGTACATTTTTATTATATTAGCATAATTTTATTTTTTATATAGTATTTGTATACTTATATATTTGCATAACGTATTTACATTATAGATGCATCATCCAGTCCGATATTTTACGGTTCCACACATATGGCACACATGTGGAACCACCAGCATCAGGTGATGGTGCAGTATGATACGAAGGGAATGTCGGTAGGGAAGACCGTATGGAAGATGCATTCCTTTTTTGGAGTGCTTGTGAGACGATCGAACATGATTTTCGTAGAGCCCAGAGACTGACGTTTGATAGATGCTGCCGTCAGAGATTGGATATGGGAGGACATATGGATAAGTACGTGCATCTTAGTTATATTTATGCATTTTATATGTTTACACTATATATTTTTTATTAGAATAATTTTGTAACTGATTTTTGATAAATTTATGTAGAAAAGGTACGACTTCTCCGATCATGAGAGGGCTCGAGATGCCCAACCGAAGAAGATCGGAGAGTTGTACCAGGATGACAAGGTCAAGCTCTATAGAGGATGGCTTGAGTACCGACGAGATACTCTGAAGGAGCTTGTTCCTTAGATACAGGACTATCCTTCGAGTCAGTGGGAGAGGATGGTTAGACATTGGAGAAATCAAAAGTTCGAGATAAAATTTCTAACTTTTGAATTTTTCAATATGCTTAAAGTTTTATTTAAATATTTATTATTTATTTAAATACTTATTAGGCTACCTTCCATCAGAATCGAAAGAACCGTGCAGTCCAAGAGTATACGCACACTCTAGGCCACGAATCTATGACCAGTCGTATGCATAGAGAGATAATTAATTCTAAATCTTACTAGATAAATTAAATTTATTTTTTTATCATCTTTTTGATAAATTTATTCTTTGTTATGGCTGATGAGAGATGGAGTGATGCCCAGCCATAGCGAGATCTTCCGATCCAGCCACATGGACAAGATGGGCAGGCCGATGAACGTCGCAATCGAATGTATGTTTGTAAGTATTAAATATATTAGTATATATGATTAATATTATAGTATTTCTTACGAAATTTTATTTTAATTTATAATTACAGGATTAGCTAGATGTGCTCGCGAGCGAGGGCCCAGATACCTTTGGGCCCCATGACCATCTATCTCAGGTCTTGGGGCCTGAGCACTCTGGGAGGATCCAATGCAGGCTTAGACACACGCCGATGAGCTACTAGTCTGAGGCTAGCATCTCCTCACAGACTTTCAGTGTCATCAGCCAAGAGGAGCTTGAGGAGGAGTTGGCATGGGCAGATCATGCTGCGATGCGGGCAGATCGGGCTTAGTGCGCATTTTGAAGGACATCGTGAGAGATATGATGTTGATGCTTAGTGCGTGTTTTCGAATCACGGACTTTGAGAATATGTTGGCCCGCATTCTAACCCAGCTCCGACTCCGACTTCAGCTCTGACTTCGGCTCCCGGTGACGATGACGACGACGATGATGTAGATTTAGGAGATTTTTGATGTATTTTATTTTTTAAAAAAATATTATAATAAATTTTATTCGATAATAAAATTTTAGTATTTCAGAATAATTTTTATATTTATTATATTTTTTTATGTTATATATATGTATTTATCAGATAAAATATATAAAAAATAAAAATTTTATTTTTTTAATTATTTAAGATCTACGACAGTAATTTTATAATCGCTATCATATCTGTACCAACCTCTGCCATAGATTTGGTGCCAACCGCTACACTAAACTTATGGCAGTGGTTATGTAACCGCTGCTATAGATATCCTATGGTAGTGGTTACATAACCACTGCAATAGGTCGATCTATTGCAGCGGTTTATAAATCACTACAATAACTGCTACGATAGATCAATCTATTGCAGCATTTATAAACCACTGTAATAGGCAATCTATGATAGTGGTTCTAACAACCGCTGCAACAACCGCTTGATAGGTCAATTTATTGTAGTGGTTTATAAATTAGTACAATAAGCAATCTATGGGAGCAGTTCTAACAACCACTGCCATAGAGCTATGATGATGGCCACAGTGACAGTAGTTTTTTGGGCTACGACAGTGGTTACAAACCGCTGCCATAGCCTTTTTTTGTAGTAGTGAGCATATTCATTAACTCGATGAAGGTGCACTAGAGCCCATTCATTTAAAAGTTCATGATAAACTATCCATACGAATCATTCAAGAATCATAGGATCACATCAATTTGCAGATCCTTATCCATCAAGACATCGAGCTTCTCAAGCTCTTCTAGATCCCTAATCATCATCAAGCAATGATCTTGGACCGACTGTCCATCATGCATCTGCATCTTAAATAGTCTACTAGAGATTTGATAACGCGCTATGCAATTTTGATCACCAAACAACTCTTGCAAATGAGCAAATATTTGGTGAGCAGTCCTAATATCTTCATGTTGGCACTGCAACTCATCTGATATTGAGTTTAACATATAATACCAAGTTTTATTATCATCGTCCGATCACTTTTCATGAGATGCTCTCTGATCCATGGTCGACGTGCTGGTAAAGTAGGGTTGATCCTGATCTAATACATAGGTCAGCTTTTTCAAATCTAAAATAGTTTTGAAGTTCTTTAGCCAATCTTTGTAAATTGATCTGGTCAACTTATGGGTATCTAGGATTCGAATTAGGAGATTTGATACCGATATTTTTCTATAGAGAGTCAAAGCTTCTAATTAGACTTATAATTTGACTCAATCAATTTATTTAAAGATTTTATTTTTAAATAAATTAGGCTTTTATTATTTTTTTGGATCCCTACACTCTCTTGATAGAGATGCAAAAATCTCAGCGATCATTAATTTCTAATGGATGGTACAGTCCCATCGACTGGCTCATCATCTTACCTAATAGTTATTGATGATGGATGAATCGATAAGTGGATAACTCTTATCTAATATTTTTCTAAATATGATGCATCCAAACTTGATCTCTAATTCATGAAGCTCACTATGCCCGGATTATTGCTCCACTCCTTAGTTAAGTCAAACCCACTATTTGTATGAATTGAATTTCTGATTGGGTCCTTCACTGTATCCAGAATATTGAGTCCAACCCATCCTCCAACCCATAGCATCCAATATCTAATAAATATGGTTGCATCTTCTCGGTGCAACTGAACCACTATATCAAGCCAAGAATAATCAATCTCGAAAAGGACCCATACATCTACAATGGTGGAAGACCTAGGACAATATTTTCTTAGAAAGATTTGATTTTGTCTCTTAGACTCAACTAGTTATAACATTTATGACTAACCTAGTGGCATGGATTAGCTTGAATCATTAGCCACCTCAAATCAGAACTGGATCGACTTAATCGATCAGGTAAGTGAGATCTGTGTGAGAAATATGTCATTAACTAGCCATGAACGTATTCAGATCGAGTAACTTCCAATTAAAGAATATTGGTTATATCTGTTATACTTATCTTAGACACCGACTTGTCTGATCAGAACTGATCGGATTAGCCTACAATTCAGGCTCGAATCGTGGAGCCAAATTAAGTTTTAACTTGATCGATCATATGAGACTATGAGTCAACCTTAATCAAAACTTACAACTATTGGACTGAGCAATTCTAAGCACTCTTGATCCCACCTAACCAACACTTGATTTGATTTGATCAATCACTAGACCTAATTGAGCTACCTATACCCAAATCCATATTTTATGAAGATATCTTAGATCTGAAAATTTATAATTTTTAGACCTAATTAATTTCATAAACTTAATTCTTAATTAAGTCTAAGGGTTCAAAAATAAAATATATATAAAAAATCCTAAAATTTTAAGATCTAAAATTTTACAGAAAAGTAAGTTTTGATTTTTGATTAAGGACAAACATGCAGCATTCCTACACGCCATAAGAGCAACTCATCGAATGAAAAGAAAGGGTCTTTAAATTCTTCTTACTCTTATGACCGCATAGTCAAAAAAAATATCTTAATCAAAAATATGAACTATACTACAAAACTATTAAATCTAAAGTATATAACTATTACATGATTTAAGATTTAATCTATACATATTTTGCATACATCTTATGTATCCAATTTAATATTTAAATTTATATTTTAGATCTGATTATATTTAATATAATATCTAAAAATAAAATTTTAAATGATCTCATCATAAAAAATTTTAAACTAGACTACTCATGATATAGATCTATGAAACTAGTCTAGACATGCATTGCATATGTCATATATATAAAATTTTTAAATTCATCTCATTCTTTCATATCTAATTATATTATATATAATATCTAAAATTTAATTAATAAAATTATATTATCTTTAAAAAATTTTGATCTAGACAATGATATGAAACTATAGATCTAGTCTAAACATGTGTTGTCTATATCATATATATCAAAATTTTAAATTAGATCTTATGTTTTAGATCTAATTATATCAAATATAACATCTAAAACTTAAATAATCAAATCATAAAAATTAGATCTAATCTAAAATATATTTAAAATTATCATGATATAAAACTACATATCTAGACAACAACATGCATTATATATATCAAATATATAATTTTAAAACATATAATTTTTTATTTTAGATCTAATTACATCCCATGTAACATCTAAAAATTAAATAATCAGATCATAAAAAAAAAATTTAGATCAAATCTAAAGATAGATCTGGAATAGGCAACCTGGCTCTGATATCAGTTGAAGAAAAAATCAGATTTTTCTGCCGCAGGATGCATCTGATTGGATCACATTTATAGTAAAATAATTTAAAATTTTTTCATGATCTGATCAAATTTGATTTATCTAAAATTTATAAATAAAAATAAAAATAAAAATAATGATATCTAATATCACCTGATTGGGTGAACTGTTCACCCTGCAGCGATAATCTATTATTGCTGAAGTTCTGGATCTAGCCATGCACGCGTCCGATCTCTATCGTAATTCACTTGGACTAGATCTGCATCTCGTCTCCTATTAGATCTGATCTATCTCCAAAAATCAGATCTAGTATCTTTTCATAGAGCCTTCAAATCGAACTTCAAAGGTTGCGCATTCGTCTTACGAATACCATCGTCTCTCATTGATCTTCATGCCAATGAACTTAATCTTTGCTCACAGGTTTTATCCAACTCTTGGCCATGGAGAAGAGGGAGAGGATCATATGAGGAAGATGAGGAGATGGAGATTTTGGCAGGACTTCGTCATAGAATAATTTTCATGCGAAATAGCTTCCGTATGATCTTATTTATAAACCTACTATAGAGTCCCTTTGCATATAACTTTGAATAGGTCAAAGTTAATATGCAGATGGACTCTTCCATGAAGCCCACCCCATTTTCAGATTTCTTCCTAAATTTGTCATATAAAATCCTAGAAAAGCACCATAAACAAAGGATAAAGAGAAGGTGGTGCAGGAGAACTAGAGTTTGAACTTTTCAAACCATTGACCCATTCAAACTTGATTTGAATGGGGCGCCTCCATATATATCCATAAGGGTGCACGCCATAAAGGGTGTGACCCTCTCTCCCTCATGTAAAGATCAAGGGGGTGCGTGCCCCAAGAAAGTCTTCAGGGGGCGCACGCCCCTCTTTCTTTCTTTCCTACAAATCGGGTCAATATTTGATCCTTATCCTATTCCCATTTTATGAAATTTAAGACAAAATCTTTTTTAAGTCTCATTCAATGGATTTCAGGCAAGTTCTCATCAAGTTAGAATAAGCCTTAATTAGATCAGGACTAGGTCTAGTCAGATCAAGAAAAATTCATCCAGAATTTTCAGAAGAGGCTTATCCAAATTTTATCTCATGATTTAAGGACAAGTCTTAATCTGACAAAACTAATTCTTATCTTATTTCCATCTTATAAAATTTAGGATAAGCCTTGATCAGGCCTGGACAAGGTCCAGTCAGATCAAGACAAGTCTCTATAGAGTTTTTGGATGAGCCTTGTCCAAATAGTTCTAAAAATTAGCAGATCTTATCATGTTTTCATCTGATGGATTAGGACTAGCCTAGATTAGGTTAGGACAATACTTTTCTGATATGAATAAGTTTCAGTCAAACTAGAATAGAGTTTTTAGATGAGCCAAATCTAATTTAGCTCAATCGAGATGAATCAGAAAGATGATAGAAGAAGAATATTAGGCTCAATCATGTACTAGTATAATTTTTTTGAACCTAATTAGATCTAATGCAAATCAATCGAACTAGATTAGCTCAATTGATGACATTCAGATCCTAATCCTTATTTATGTGATCCAGTTAGATTCAATTCTGTATGATAATGAAATATGTCATGATCTTCATCATTGACATCATCAAAATATCTTTCGATGGATCAGAACTCTTTTGATTCATCCAATTAGAATTGTCGATCATCAAGATAATTCTAATTGATCTCAAAATTCATCAGTGACACTTAGAAGTATATGATGACAATCCATCAGAATCGAAAAGCGAACCTCTTAGTGCAGTTATCTGTGTGATTAGATTCTTCTATCATGAGCCTCGAAGGGATTAAGATTAAGGTAAACTTGTCAAACCCAACATTCATTGTATGAGTGAATCATTCGATTCGAGTCTGATATGAAATTCTAATAGAAACTTCTTTCTATTATTTTACACTACCATGGCTATGAATTTTAGGACTCGATCTCATGATCATCATAGAATCACTCCTCCTCTATCAAGATTGATAGATCCCATCTTGGTGCGATCCAATTTCTACCATGAACATGCTATAGCCAATATATACCTCAGAATTCTGAATAGCTAGAAGACTGAGTTATGGTGTAGTCAAACTATAACATCCTTAAGGTGAACTATCGATGCACCTCAGATTAAAGAATCAGATACATGCTACAGCATTGAGCTAGTCATCGATGAGAAGGTAGACTTTTTTATGATTGCTCGAGGTGGTAGCGCTTAGTGCTCTTATTCTCAATAAGTATCTATACTCTCATTCTGATATTTTCATACCATAAACTCAAAACTCATCTATCCTAAGAAAGCAATTGTATACTGATCTTCTAGATCAATCATCATTCAGATGATGATCCTACGATCAGGATCAATTTATGAGTTAATTATGATAACACATACCTTAAATTCTCAACTATTGAGAATATATGTTATTATGAATGTTAACTCAATGGATGTATCATAGATACTTTACACACAATGTGATAGAATAAATAATTTTTTAATTAATTTTAAATCAAAATTATGAAAATACTTCTAGAAAGTATTTAACAAGTATCGATCAATCTGACTTCTAGAGCACACATCGAACACTACTCGATGCGAACGTCAAGACGGTCGCTCTAGTGAAGAAAAGATGGAATATCTCGACATGCAGCGGCTGTGTCTAGATGGTATCGTCTATATCACTAAACCTTCCATCGTCATGCGTGGCTGTTGTTGGAGGCTGTATATAGTCTTCGTCAACATTTGGACTTGCTACGTCAACGCAGCCAATTGTTGGGCTTGCGCGTTCGACGTAACCACTGGATACGAGGAGCTCGATTCCACCACTATTGATGATGGAGGGGAAAGTACTTTTGGCCAGTGGAGCTGAGTGAGTTACGAGCGCGAGTTTTTACCATTTATGAAGTAAAATTTTTGATCTTCCTCCTACCTAGCGTGCCAATCTATTGTGGTCAATCCACCTGCGCCTGTGAACGAACATCGAAAAATCTACAAAAGAAAGTCTGCACTGATTAGAATTGACTCCGACGGAGATCATCTGATGCATAAGTTAGTGGAATGGACTGGTCGAATAAGAAATGAAGAGCAAGATAATAGAGTTTGCTCTTAGAATAACTTGGTATGTCTTACCCAACTGGCCCGTTTACCTTCTTTTTTATAGATGTTGGGATGATAATAACTTAGCACGTGGGTTCCTTTTTTTCTGATATAGTGTGATCATGGGCAGATAGTTAAAACTAGCCACTAATCATCATTGTTCATTCTTTTTGAGGATTATTTTGTAAAGCCAATCGTGGGCCAGATGAGCTATTTAGAGAGCTTCCATCGGTCAGCCAACTGGCTTGATACCGATTGATTATCTATCGGTTGAAAAATTCGAGATCGATTGACGGTCGGTTGAGAAGCTTGGGATCGAAAGACTTTAGACCGATCGACAGTCGGTGGATGGTTATGTATTGATTCTTTGGCAAGTCTTCTCCATCGTTGATTATCAGTCGGTAAACGACCATCGTTGGCCAACGGTCAGTCGATTGTAGGTTGATAAGTTGGACGATAGATTAACAACCCCCAATAATATATATATATATATATATTGGTGTGTGTGTATAAAGCATCATTCATGAGGCCATTCACTCCATATCCCTTTCTTCGTTCTCATCAAGTCGTTCTTTGGTCTCTGTCCATTCATAAGACTTTTCTCCTTTCAATCTTCTTTTCTACGAAGATATGCATCCCAAGTGCATATCATATAATAATAGATTGTTTATGTACCTTGAAATATGTATCGGATCTTTATTAGCAATAGAAGTTTAAAATATGTATCCAAAAAGTTTAAAATATGTATCGTTTGATGAATATAATATTATGAGAATAATATATCAATTAATTTAAATATTTATCAATTTTTTTTGGATATGTGTATTAGGTTGTAATTGAGTATGTACTGAAGAAACTTAAAGTATGTGTCAAAAACCTATCAAATGTACATCATTTGGATATAAATCGGTGAACATGATATTTTAGAAATTATGTATCTATTTTATCTGAATGTGTATTGATTTATCTAGAGATGTATATAAGATCACCATCATATATGAATCAAAGAAATTTAAAATATGTATTAGATATTTATCAAATATATATCATATAGGCACGTATTATGTACTGATGAACATGATATTCGAAAATTATTATCAATTTATTTGAAGATATATATATATATATATATATATATATATATATATATATATATATATATATATATATATATATATATATATATTATTAGATGATTAATTTATTATATATGTATATATTATTTGATTATATATTATGTATTAATAAATATAATATATATTTATGAAAAGAAAGAGGTTTAATATTTTGAAAGGAAAAAAAAGATTTGAGGATGGAGAGAAAGGTCTTACAGCCGAACCGAAAAGAATAACTTGGTGAAAAAGAAGAGAAGGATATAGATGGATGGAAGGCCACGTGGATGATGGCTCGTATCTTTATTTTAAAAGAAAAATGAAAAAATTATAGGATGGACGGAGGAGTCTCGTCCCACTCCGACTCGTCCATTTTTAGTTTAAAATGGTTAAGATATGTGTTCAAAGAGGAATACCGCTCCTGGTTAACCACGCTTCTTCCTTTGCTATATGATGTTTGTGTTTCTTGCCCCCGACAAAAGGAAAAAAAAAAAACTTAGGAACAGCGCTCCATGCAATCCTCCACCAGAGGATTTTTGTTCGATTGCTACATACCAAAAGAGCGATCACTCTCCGGGGAAAAGGGTCTGGGACCAACCAGATATGCCAGAATCCACTACTCCTACAAAATAATAATAATAATAATAATAATAATAATAATAATAATAATAATAATAAGAAAAAGAAAAAGAAAAAGAAAAAGTTTCATCCTCTTTCCCTTCCTTCGAAACAACCAAAGCGGTACCATTCTCATGGATCCTGCTGTAAAACACTAACCGAGTACATTCATAGGTCATCAGGGGATGACTGAGATCGATGATTAAAAACGACTAACAGTCCAACACAACTAACACACATCCTTCCTTCCTTCTCGTCAGTTTCATAGAAGCATATCAGACCTGGCTGGCAACCTCCTGAAGAAATTATAAGGCACAGACGGCATCTTGCTCCTGAACCTGGGGTGGCGCAGCACGTACAGCCCGACCAGTACCAATACCATCCGGATCGGTGTCGCGTAGAAGACAACAGCTAGTATGGCCGAAAACACTATGAAGATGGCCGTCGCCCGGGTATCCCTCCAGCTCAACAAACCCTGCACTCTCTCCCCCTGCGTCGCCAAGAACCCCACCAACTCCTGCACCCTCCCCGCCACCGACCTCAGCCGGTCATACCTCCTCCTCACCACCTCTATCGACCTCCTCGTCACAAATGGATCGAATTCTTCATCCAAGTCTTCCGTCGTCACCGATTCAGCACACGACAGCTCCGTGTCCATATGCGGCGGCTCCGTCGGTCGGGACCCGTAGTTCCACGCTCCGATAGCAAGCAAGTAGAGGAAAACGGTAGGCAGGATCAAGGACGGGTAGAACATCAGTATCAAGAACAGCGCATGGACTAGTATCGTGGTCGCCGGGTTCTTCCAGTTCCGAATTCCGTCGAACCACCGGGCTACCGCCGTCACACCAGACAACAACAAAACTACACGTCCAAAGTTGGTCTTGCTCCGTCTCACGCTGAACAAATGGGACCCGACGTCGAGCACGTACTCCACCACCTCTCTTCGGAGCGGTGGCTCCGCCCGTCCAAGCCGAGACATGACTACGCCCATCGCCTGAGTGCGGAGGTAGTTCATTTGGATCACCGGGATCGGTTTGACGTAGTGCATCTTCGGAAACATCGGCTTCGTGTAGAGGGTCACCATGTTCGTCCATGCCGTGCAAGTGAATCGAATGGCTAAATGAAGCTCGCCAATCTTTTTCAAACCAGAAGGTTGAAGAGACAACAATGGATAGTAATGAGTGTAAAGCTTATTGGTTTCTAAGGTCGAGAGACGAATTCTTATCTTGCCGATCCTTTGATCCTTGGAGCCATTGCCGTTCTTGGTGGCATTGTGATGAAGCTGGCAGTTGTCGAAGACGGCGATGGTGAGGACGGTGCAGGGGTCGAAGACGTCCCAAGTGTACTGCTCGTTCCACTTTGGGGAGAGGGAGCCGAGGAGGGTTCGAGTCCGGACCCATTTGGGGCCGTACTTGGCGACGCAGTAGGCGCCGGTGGTGGCGCCGCCATTGCCGGACTTCATCAGCACCAAATCTTTGGCGCCCAAAATGCCGAGCTCGAGGATTCCGATGCTTTGCCTTCGGAGAGGCTTCGACGATGGCTGGAAGTCGCTGCTGTATTGGATGGGCTCGTCGATGACGTGGTAGCCGGCGTCGTAGAAGATCCGGAGATGGAGCTTGCTCGAGAATTTGGACTCTCTCCTCCTCTCCTCGCTGGCGGCGGCGGCGTCCTCTGAAAAGAAGGTGGGTTTGGAGAGATCAAACCACTGGGCTTGCATGATCCTGCGGTGGTCAGCCTGGAATAAATTTGGAATAACGGGTGTTACATCCATCGGAAAGGTTTTAGAAGCCTCTACTCCTGTTCGTATCTTAAGTGAACTATAATGTAATAACTGCTGTTATTTAATTAATATCCTCGCCGGCCCTCATGTTTTGCTTCAAAAAAAAAAAAAATCCCTTGAAAAACTAGTTAGTATTTATCCCCATATTTAATGAACTGTGAATGATCGAATTAATCTATTAGCTAATTCTCGGTAAAGCAATACATGTTCTTCGTGGAGAAAATGGTCGTCATCTGGGCTCTAAACTTATGGAAATAATGGTTTTATGCATGGCTCGATATTAAAGGGTGTTTTCTTTAATTTGCAAAGAGAAATTTTTAAAAAAAAAAGTTTCTTTCAGAACAAAATTCTGTTAAGGAAAATACTTGAACCACCAGTAAAAAATCTGGTATTTATGATCCATTATTTGGTGGACAGTTGAAATAACGAAATGAATCTACGAAGTTGTTGGAATTGTTATTGCAACGTTGCCTGAGTTGGGATTCTGGGTTTGCTGAGGACGAGTCGGCCGAGTGGGACGTCCCTGCCGGGAGCGAGCCGCTCTTCGACCGTGATTATTGCCGGCTCGTCGAATGGTTCGCAGCCCACCAGCATGAGCTCCTCGTTCCAAGACGGGTTCAGTGAGCGGACTGGGGAGGGCCGGGTGAACCGGATTTGAGATCCGAGCTGGACCTTGACGTGTGTCTCGGGCTGGAGCCGGGTTTCTTCGGAGGGAACCAGGTCCTGTCACAAACTCAGAAAAATAGCAGAAAAAGGGAAACATTTATTAGAATAATTATTTGAACAAATTCTAAAATAATTGCACCAGTAAGTATGTGTGTCCTCATCAGAACGACAATAAACAACAACAAAAAAAAAGAAAAAAACCCTCATCACGTGTGCTTTAAAATAATGCAAACTGTATTTCTTTGGTCAGGAGCTGAGCTATGAGATGGATAAACATATACACCACTTCAACTTCATTCAATGGCACAAGAAAACTTAGCAATCATTTGCAATACATTACTTAATACGTTATCAAGGCCATAACCAATATTAAAAATTAATACAACAGGGCGTCATCCAACTAATCATCAACTTGGGATAACATGCCATTAGAGTGGCTCATCAATATAACTCGTCATCCATGACACTACCTACAAATAATAACAGTAAAAACACCATTATATATAATTTTTTTTAAAAAGAAAACTTTTTTCATTAATTACAAAAAGTTACCAGAATTTACAAAACTTTTGTTAATCTTGTTAATTTCCACGAGAAAAAACTCTGCCTATAATGAGAAAACCAACCATAATTAAACAAAAAAAAGGGTCAGGAGATCATCATGACTAGCTGCTACCTGTGCTGCAATGGCATGAACCCGGAGGTAGCAAAGCCTGGGAGTAAAGTAGACCTTGGAACGGGTGTGCCGGACTGCCTCCAAGGGAATAGCGTGGGCGTCCGAATGCCAGGCTTCGGGATAGGCCTCGTCGGCCTGGCTCCCCTTCCACACCGCCATCATCAGCTGCCCCCTCCCCACTTCCTCCCTCCTCTCGTCCTCCAGTCTGTACCACTGGGGGGCGAGAGGGGAGTCCGGGGGGAGCCGCCAAGGGACCTCGACCAAAGGAAGGCTCACTTTCCCTACGAGCCCATCCCTGAGGACGTCCCTGTCCTTCACCCATACCTCCAGCCGGTCCGCCTGGAGCTGTTCTTTGGAGAAGGCGAACACCTGGTCCCACTCCGGGTTCCGGTTCTGCTCCACGTGCTTGGTCTTTCCGATGAAGTTGCCCAGCCTCACCTCCACGTAGGGGTCCAGACTGCCGGTGATGTCCATAGCCGGCAAGTTTCGAGCTTTGACGATGTGGACGAAGAGGTACTCCATCTGTTCCACCAGGTCGTAGGTGTTGCTGATCTTGGCGCCGCCGCGGTAGCCCCTCCGGGCGGCGACCGGCGGCTGTGTCTCTTTGAGACCGTAATCGGATTTCGGTTGTGGAGGGGCCTCCATGCGCATCGCCGGCGGCGGCGGCGGTGCTTCTGCCCGGAAGTGGTGGCTCCGGCTGTGGTTCTGCTCCATGCTGGTGAATTCTTTAGTCCGAGTCCGCGCAGGTTCGAAGCCCACCGTGTGGAAGACTTTGCTGTTTTTGGTGGCCGGCGGAGGCTTCTCGGAGGGATGGGTTTCCGGGACCGTGGTGCTCGTCGAGGGGACGTGGCTGGAGGAGGCTTTGGAGGAGGTGGGGAGGGCGAAGAGGCGGAGGGAGAGGTCGCCGCGGACGCGGGAAAAGAAGCGGCGCCGGTCGAGGGAGCAGACCTGGAGGGCGGCCTCGGCGCGGGAGGGGGCGACGGAGGAGCCGGAGAGGCGGACGCGTCCGAGGAAGCTGCGGCCCTGTGGGTAGCCGCCGCCGGCGGAGCGGTCGTGGTAGACGGCGACGTGGATGGTTCGGCTGGGCAGGTCGAGGGGGTCGGCGACGTCGAATAAGAGAACCTCGTTCCAGAAGGGGTTGAGGTCATAAGGTTTGGTCCGTGTGCGGCGGCGCTGCCCGTCGAAGTCCACCTCGACGAAGGCGCTCGCCGTGCCGCCGCCGTCCTTCGGCATCAGCTCTTGCGCTTCCAACACCTCCACCGCCACCTTCATGGATCTCTTCCTATTCCTCTTCCTCCTTTCCACCTCCTCCAAGGTGTTAACTCTATGTGCTAAAACTAATAAAGATGGACTTAATATATATTATCTCAAGTCTTTGCATATAAAAAAGTCTTAGAAGAAGCTAGAGAGAGTAGCTAGTCCTATGGCCGCGACCAAGTCTCAGTAGTAGAGAATAAAACCAGATAGGGAAAATGGAGGAAGAGGTGGTGGAAAGAAGAGGAGAGTGGAATGGGAGTTAACGTTGGGTTTTAGAGAAAACTAGAATTTATGGTGGCTGTGTTGGGAGAGTGACACTTGTCCATTCTTTTGAAGAATAGCCAAAGATGCATGACTTACAATAATACACGTGAGATTGTGTCCCCGGGCGTCTTTGTCAGGATGCTTAAAGTTTTGCTTCGGCGTCGCAAATGGAGCTTAATTAATTCATTGCATACTTACTGTCTGAAGACGACATCAGTGCACCAATGGGCTTCACTGCTTTGAATGTTTTATTCTTCCTGGTGTCCAATGTACTGCGTCCAAGGTAGAGCCTGTGGAGTTGGAAAGCTCTTCTTTTGATGCGAGCTTCTGTAAAAGATGCTGCTAAAGATGAAAAGGATTTGAGCTTTTAACCATGCCATATCCTGTTTGTGTCTTTATCTTTCAAGAAGAGCTGAAGAGTGTGACAGCGAGATTTGTTTTTTGGACTAGGTAAGTGGTAATTTGGGTGATATCTTTTCTTCATCTATTATGATTAAAATTTTAAGATGTTAGATCTCAGAAGATATAGTCTACTTCTCTCCCTATTTGTAATTTCGTAGTAGTTTCGAGATTATGTGATGTGTTTGTGAGCGAAATATCAGGATCTGAAGATGAAACACGTAGCTCTCAGAGGTTTCTTATGAGAGTTGTATATTGGTTTGAGTCATGGGCAACCCCATCACTCCGAAGTCAAGTCGGCTAAAAAACATATAAAAATTTGTTTAAGGTAGGCTGGTTACCTCACGAGAAGGGAGGTATGAACGGGGTTTTGATGCGATTGGACCAGTTTATTGCTGACCAATATGTGAAAGATATGAGGATAGGATAGTTCTATAGTTCCATTTGACTCCTTCCACGGATAGCTGCTTCTTGCCTTCTTTATGTGGGTTCGAGTTATACCATTTTTTTTATTGTTTTTTGGCCAAGTACTTCGCGATACCCATTCAATCCATATACTTGATAATTTAGGACCTATTTGACCAGCTTTTGGTGAAAAAAAATATTTTTTTAAAAAAATATATTTATTTTTTTAAAAAAATATTTAATTAAATTTATTTTAAAAAATAATCTACTTTTAAATGATAGCAGAAGCAGTTTTTCTGCTGTGAAGAGAAAGCAGAAAATTAAATTTTTTTTTTAAAAAATAAAAATAAAAAATTAATTTTTTTAAGACAAAAATATCGTTACTCAAAATTATTATTTATCATAACTATCCATATTTATATTCACCTAACCCTCCCATTATTTAGTGAATGATATATTTTGATACATTTATATTATCATATAAAAATTATTTAAAATATTCAATATGTATTATCTTTGGTTTAATTGTATTTATATTGATTAAAATTTTAGTATATTTTTTATTATTTTATTATTTTATTTTAATTAAATAAAAATTAAAAAATTAAATTAAAATTAATCATAATGAATATTTAAAATTATTTATCTATTTAAATAATATTAATTATAAAGTAAATCTATATATGCTTTTTTACATAATTTGATAATCAAAAATATTTTTTTTGAAAAATTTATCTAATATAAATTACTTCTTAAATATTGATAAAAGTATTTATCAAATGATTTTGTCAAACACAAACCATTTTTTTCTTACAATATTTTTTTTAAAATTTTATTTAAAAAAATAATTTTAAAATAAACCATCTTAATTCTAATGCCTTATTTGAAATCATACAACTTTTATGCGTGACCAACTACTCGATAACTTTAATATCTTGTTATATATATATATATATATATATAGAGAGAGAGAGAGAGAGAGAGAGAGAGAGAAGTAGAGTGGTTGAAGAGGGAAGTGGGCTATAAAAGGCTTGGGGGCAGAATATTGGGAAGGAAAATATTTTCTGTGCGCGCCGCTCATGATTGGCTCATACATGAAGTTTAAAAGAAAAAAAATATTTTTCTCTCCCATCATGCTCCATGTCAGTCAATCACCATGGCTGAAGCACGCGGCTGCACCGCCCATGGTGCAAAAAAAAAATTTCCCAAAAACAGAATCCTTTGGGGGACCAGTCGGTCTCCCCGACTTAACCCTTGCTTTTCTTCCTCGGATTTATCTCTCCCTCCCCCCACTGAATGCGTTGACGGTTTGATTCTTTTATATTCCTTACCTCCGCTAACAGCATAGCAATTATTTCTATTTCGGAGATCACATGGTGCTGAAGGTCAAATACGATAGGCGTTTTAACATTTCAATTTTTTTCTCAAAAATATCCAATTTATTTTGGTCATGCAAATTACTGTTTAATGATGCCATGGCGCAGACTTTCCATGAATTTTTCCAAGCCAAACGGGAGAAGCTGCATTCCTTTTATTTCAACAAGAAACTGGAACGTACTGCTTCCGTTTCTGTGCCCCCCCCCCCCCCCCCCCCCCCCTCCCCTTCTAGTACTTGAATGAAGGCTTTAGATTGACCCATGCTAAAATGCGCTTCCATTAGATCAGTTTGAAATGAGCACAATTTTTCTTGAACCCCCTTCAATGGCATTAAACAGCTACGGATTAGGGGAAAAAAAAAAAAGTTAATTTTTGAACGCGGCAGGTCCGCCTTGCTTAGGAAGGGCCGCAAACAATGCGCCTCCGGCCGAAACAGAAGGAAATTAAACCACGGAAGAAGCAGCAGCAAAGGAAACAGACGTTAAAAGAAGTTTCTCAATAATTGACAAATTCTGTAGGAGTAAGCCAGTACTGAGCTGTTTTGCATTAAAACTCCGCATTAAAACTCCAAAAGAAAACCTTCAAATAGATGATTCATGATGACCAGACTCCCATCCACTTGTGCAATCAACGAGCAATCCACATTATCCTATAATATCAATCCACATTATCATATAATATGCTCCCCCACTCTGAATCATTGACACTCACAATAAACTCCAACATCCAGCTCCTTCCAACTGAACATCAATTTTTCTAGATCTCTTTAGATACCCCATATTTGCATCTAAATGCCAACAATCTGATACCACATATCAAAACCAATAACAACAATAATGTCAACCTTCAACTTAGTCAACATTTGACTTTGATACCAACTATCACGGGATGAATTTTTTTTTACCCAAATACCCGTGTGGCATCCCAGTATTCCACACATACCAATAAGTATGCAGCAATCCAACCACATAAACCAAACATATTCCTCTATGCTCCTGATAACTTTATTGCACCAAACACATGCGACACCCTCAAGTATCCAAAAGTAATCCAACCCCTCAAATCGATCGCAATATTCATACGCACCTCCATGCCTGAATATAAACTCTTTTTTCAAGAATGCTTCTTGGGTCGGCACCTCTATGCCAACATTAGATCACACAAGCATGTCAAGACTTGAGGGCAGAATTTTGTTCCTCTTTGCTACAAGGCAGACAAATACTTAGCGCTCCCTGAAGAACTATGATAACACCCCCTGAGCAACTAATATTTGCACCCTTAAATTATTGAAAAACCCTCTATTTGGCCGTTATGAAACTATATCTATCAATCTCATTCAAATTGACTATTTATATATAGAGACACACAACAGGATAGAATAGAGAACTTCAATGAAACTGTATATAATGGTGACAAAAATAACTTCCATACTACAAATGAATTGGACAGTTCTAAATATTTCAACAAGCAGAAACAGAAACATTAATTAGATGATATAAGAAATGATAGGTATAAAGAGGGAAAAGACACTAGTACATGTTTATCCATTAGCAGAGGATTACCCTGCTCCATGTTAACGCCAGACAACATTAAACGAGGTTGAATATGCTTTCCAGTAAAATAAGCTTATGCTGTATTAATTAAGTATATGGAGGCTATTGCCTACAGCATGGGAAAAAATGCAAAGCCATCCACGTCCAGAGATCAGAAGGGAAACAACTGGAGAAAAAGTAAAAGAAGAACGCACACAGCCCTCCCTTGCAGTTTCACCAAGCAATATCAGATTTGGTAAGTGATCCAACTTCAACCCCCCAAATGCTGCTGTCTCAACAATGCATAGGGGCGTACACCCCTAGTGTTTGGAATTTGGCTGTGGCTAGTCACACTTGATGTTTCTATAAATTCTTCTAACAAACAACGTAGAACCAAGATAGCCCACAGCACCTGAATTTTGCAAAGGGATGCTGTTAGTTCAACAGTTAAAAAGGAAATAAAATGAGGAACCACTTCTTGCAAAGATTGTGAAGGCAAAAGCTCACCACAAAGAATTCCTAGACCAAGACAAAACATTAGAGTGTAGCCAAAATAGAAGCTAGTCTGGAAAAAGCCCGACATTTTGGTCTTCACATAATAGTAATATATAGAGTAAAGGTACACATAGACAGCAGTTGAAGCTGCAGAAAAGAAAGATGTCCACTGCCAGTGATAGTTCTCAGCGTTTAGCAAGAAATATGTTCCCACAATGGTCACACATACTGTGACAATAATGAGGATCAGGAATACCAGCAACATAAAGCCATAGACATAGTAAACCTGCCAAGTAACATCAAGCAAAAAATAAGTCGATCAGGTTTCTAGCATCGTTTTCTGTCAACCCACTTCAACAAATCTCAGGATTTAAACAGCCCAATCAAAAACCAAACAAAAATTTCAGAATAATCATCAATAGCGACATGATTGACTAGATAAGGGAAGGATGGAACTTCAGAGCATAAAGATTATTCAAACTTAATTCACGAATAAATAGTGAAACACAAAAAGACCATAACATATTATCATGACTAGTATCTATTATACAAAAGGATACAGACCAAAAAGCAATCCTCAAAACTTTTATTCTCATACCTTGTAGTTCCAGAAGGACGTGAAGACAAAATACATCTCAATGAATATGCTTCCAAAAGGAAGCAACCCTCCCATGAGTGAGACAACAGAAGGTGTAAGATACCATTTCTTCTCTGGAATAGGACGAGGAATGGTCTTCACACGACATGGATTATTTGGGGAGCCGCTCCAGTTTCTACCCACAACAGTACCTAAAAGTGCCAGAGGAAAGGAGATGAAAGCCCAAAGTATGAACACAACCACCATTGTCCCAAATGGTATAGCTGCTAGTGATCCATAGAATATAGCAATTGTGTTAAGTATGAAGCCAATCCCAAAGCACATAAATGGAAACAGTGATGCTGTAAGGATCATTGCCTTTATCCAGGTTTTACCTGCCAATATACAAAACATGCATTCAGTTAGAAGCTTGAAAACTGAAAAATTAGTGTGATCAACTTTTAAGAACCACATATTGGAGCCAAAAAAAAAAAACAGAACCAACTTGAAAAAAACTATACCACCATTCCGTGAGTAAAGTCCACCACTAACATAGCCCGAAATGAATGACGTGAGAGCATAGCACACAATGAAAGTCGTGACGATAGCTCCTCGCCTGATCCACATACAAAATTGTTAAAAGAAGTGCAAAAGGCAATAGCGATCCAATTAGAAAAGAATAAATAGAGAGAATACAACCACTGATACCATAGAATCACAATTAGATAGCAGATAATCAAAGCATAATGAGTACGAAATTGTTAAAATAAGTGCAAAAGGCAATTGCGAACCAATTAGAAAAGAATAAATATAGAGAATACAACCACCGCTACCATAGAATCACAATAAGATAACAGGTGAGCAGAGCAAAATGAGGTTTTTGTGAGAAAAATAAAATAAGCTTTTTAATTTGGTAATAATGGAAAATTTGAATGAACACGTTAAAGAATGTAATACTTGTATAGTACATGAGTGTGCTTTCTGTCATGCTTGTTTGGTGGTCTCTTTGCATTTTTTTCCTTCATTTCCAGTATTATCTCCTCAAATTGAAAACCGAAAAAACTAATTCCATCTGGTAGGCATCAAGCTGATTCTATACGTACCCAATGTACAACATTCCGATGATTGCCAACATGATTACCAGAAGAACAAGAATTGCCAACTGGGCACCAGTACCAACAACAGCTGAAAGAAGAACCAAATTGCGAGGAGGCCGAAAGACATCTCCATGAACAAGCTTCCATCCAGATTCTTCACTCACATCTCTTTCCTGACAAAATGCAACCACACGATCATATGAATTGGCTAACAAAACAATGACCCAATTTCACGCTACCAACATTGGTGAAAAACTGCCAACTGAAAGTAACTCAAATTATATGGTATGCTCTACATATATGGCATATTTCGACAACTGAAAGGGGGGCAGATAATCACCAGAGTCTCCAGATCATCATCTTCACGAGCATATTTTGCATAATCATTTCTGAGAGTTCGCATCAATATCATGGACACCAAGCCAGTGAGGAAAATAACCATCATAAAAGAGTTGAAAATGGAGAACCAATGAATCTGCAGAAGGTGCAGTTTGCTTTCCATGTAAGAAGGAATTTCCACTAAAACTATCAAATGAGACATATCAGCAATGCCATAAAGTTCTCAGGCATAGCCTTTCAGATTTTGGAAGAGAGCAGAGCAGAGGATGCCTTGAAGTTAATTGAGCCAAAACTTGACCGGCTGGTATTAAAAAGCCTTACCTGGTGCTCAAAGAAAGGATAATCCAAGTAAACATCAAAACGACGTGCAAATGTCACATTTGTCGGTGACCATTTTACAGAGTAACTCATGTCTAATGTCTTCCCTGCTTCCAAAAGTTTTGGACTTTCTTGAGAAAGATTGACATGAATAATCTGCAGGAAAGAGAAACAGACAAAACCAGTATCCTAAGTGGTCTGGAAAGGAGTAATTATAAAGCTTTTATCAACTATGTACCTGATTGTTGTTGAATCTAACAACAATATTCTTGTGTGTGAAAAGAAAATGTTTATTTTCATTGTTTTTGTCAGTCTCTCCAACAAAGCCTGATAACAAGTAAATGTAAATTAGTATAACTCTGAAGGAAAAACAATATGACACAATATCAAAATACAAACAGAGGGCATGAAGAACTAACATATACATACCCCACAAAGGTAGATCATCTAAATCATTGTGCCCCAGCAAGGAAGTGGAAAAAATAAAAAGGAAAAAGTGTGAGCATTCAATCACAATAATATGAAAAGTATCAAAGAGCGAATGGACATATAGCAATTCTGCTGGATTTTAAAAGGAAAAAAAGGAAAGAAGAAAGTTGCATACAGTTCAAAACATACCAATGAAGAACTCAAACCAATACGAGTTAATTATTGCATCCGTGAACTGCTTCACCTTTGCAGCATCAAGCTCAAGTGTACAAATGGAGACCTTGTCAACATTTTCTGGGAAAAAAAAGGCAATCAAAAATGATGTCTCCAACAAATATGGTCGGTGCTCCATACCAAATCAATAATCCGGAAAAGAAAAGGAGGAATATGTAAAGAAAGAGTGCATACTTTGAAACTTTATCTCTATTTGGCTGTCTATCAGTTCATTTCCACCCAAAACTTCCCCAAGTCCACCCCACTTGTGTGCAGGGTTTTCAGATGGCTGGCAAAATGGAAGGCTGTAATAGTTGTATGTTTCCTGAGGATTATTATAGGGGCCAACCTTGTTTACCCAGAGTGTGACAGGGTCATCAGCTTTGTACTGCATATGGAGCCATGATGGTATCCTTAGTGGAAGTCCAAATTCCAAAAAAAAAAAAAAATCAAAGGTTTCTCTGATACATAAAGTTGCATATCACAAATTGGTCAACTGAAAAAGCATTGGCAAATTATTTTGTTATTAGAGAATACAGAATAATAAGAACAGCCGAAGACAATTTTGATCCCAAATAAGGTCATGAACACAAGAATGAACATGAGACCCATAGAACAATCCCCACAATAGAAAGAGAAGGCCAAGCTAAAAGAAGATAATCTTTCCATAAGAAACCCAAAGTATCTTAAGGAAATTCTAGGAGTATGGAATACAAACTCCTGCCAGTTTGCTTTTTTGCATACCCAACCATGCAGTTAAGTAATGAATATGCAACCTACTTTCTATGTCCCTTACAGGAAACTAACCAGACATTGGTTAGTGAACACAAGGCTATTTCCCCAATTTGGTTAACTACATCTTCTCCTAATACAAAGTTGATGTTCCTATCTCCACTCTCTTCCACTATTTTCCATCTTTTTAGAGCTCAAAGGTGCTTTAATGAGTTTAAGCTAAAATTTTAAGCTTGCAAGATGAGGTCAGTTATATTTTAATATCGAATTATCTATTACATAAACTTTAGTGTCAATTTGTTAGGAAAAAATGAGGGGTGGAGAGTAGATAAGGACAGAAGCAGTATGGCAAAAAGACATCTCTTACAAGATATTTAATAAGAAAAGGAGCTTTTTAACTAAAATGAAATGGAATCGCTAAATATGCCATAAATGCAAATATGGTGGTTTAATGATGCTATGGCACTTCAGCTCATTCAGAAAACACTAAAAGGGATTGCAACAGTAGAGCACTACCTTAATCACCAATTATTCATCGATTATAACATTGATGGACAAAAATCATTAACTCATAGGCTATGGCTCTTACTTTCAAATAATCACTTCTACAGCAACTCTTTTTTTTTTTTTTTGGACAATTTAGTTGATTTAGGAATATAACCAACTCTTTTCCTACTGATTTATATGGCCTGCAAGCAATCTACCTATTACCAAAATTATTAAGAAGAACAAAGAGAAGGAAATCAGAGACAGACTACTGTTACAAAAATAAGCAATTAACCTTACTTTGTTATTAAAAACAATTCCACAATTTCTTTGGCTTGAATGCTCCTAACAGAATGATCAAAGGACCTCGCATGTGAATACAAACAAAGAGGGTACGCCTTCTATGCCTTTACTATTTTGTCACTTTCACTCCAGATAAAACAATTTTCATTTTTATAAAATGAATAATGTGCATCCTAATTTAACTCTCTCTCCCAATGGAATAAAATTGACCTCTGATCAAATTCCATTTTGCTCAAAATAGATGAAATGAAATACTGAAACCTTTGTTACAATTTTAACCAGATTAGTTCCAAATTGCATCACTAACATTAGCCAAATTACTTGCTTTTACTTAATGCAAGCTTGGGAAACCAATTATTTTTGTAATTAATTGTCTTCTCATGTTGGCTTCCCCCCTCTTTCTGCATTATTTTTTGTATAGGATTATTTGGAGATCTACTAATATATAATGCTAAAGTATTGTGGCTAGCTTCAAGTGGCCTACCTCAAGACATGAAGCCCCATGGCTTCACAATTGCTAGAAAATTTATATACTCGTACCCTCCTCTCCCTCTGTTTTCCCCCTCCATTTTCTACACACTCCTGTGACTCATCGAAAAGAAAGAAAAAACATAGTCCAAAAAAGAAAAGAAAAAAAAAACATCAGTACACATGCAGGACTCTAGTTGGTTTATACTGATTGTTTACTGCTTTGGTTTAAGTAATTTTAGGGAGTTTATTAGTTTTAGGATTATGTTCAAGAATCACATTCTAATATCATATACAATTTGACCATATACTTTATAAGCCGTTACTCAAGATCTCTAGGTTTATTTTAGAACATATGACTCGTTGACATCCACTTGAGCCCTCGAGACAAATCTTCCAGCAGTGCCAAAAATAGCAAAAAAAAATCTGATTGAGTCAAGGCCTACACTCCTTTAGGCACACAACTACCATGCTCTTACATTATCCAAGATTTCTACAACAATGCAATAAGCCACAAACAAGAACAGAAGATTAATAGCTGAGTCTCAGAGCCATAAATTAGCCTACAAGCCTGCTTTGGATAAGGGCTCCCTGTTGGCTCACGGACTTGGAGTTCAGTTTTAAATCGCTTATTTATTTGACAGAGCCCATAATAAGTGACAGGTAAGTGCATCGACCCTCCCTCATTTTCTTTTCCACTCACTTGAGTATGAGAACAACCAAAACTTATTGAGCATACCGGCCGCACTCATCACGGAAGATTGAATAGGATGGCTAATTATAGAAGCAATTTAATCTGATGGACAAACAAATGAAAAGGACAACTACATTGGTACATCCCAAACTCCCCTTTCTAGTATTGCTCTCCTTGATCTTGTACTGCTGCAACTTATATACTCTTCCTTCCCTTATCTGAACCTCCTGCTCCCATATATGATATTATGGCAACCCTCCCTACACATATGCCCTAACCTTACCAAACAAAAATCTTTGACCATAGATCCCTAGAATGCAATGTCTCCTTTGTCTTTATGTTTCCCTTATTTCTTTAGTATAAGATCTGTTTCCAAACCTTATTGACCTGCAAGAAGCCACAAGTTTACATTTTTTTCACGTCCAAACAACAGGTGTCACCAACCATTAGCACTAATCCCAAAGACTGGTTTTCTCCACCAGATATAGCATAGAAGGTGTTATCTGGGGATTTATTTCATCATAAACACATGGTAAGCGAGACAAAGCCACCCAGTCCAAGGCATTATATCCAATCCTATACCTTCATGAAACTGCATTATAGCTGCCTTATGATAGAAACAAACAAATAAACTACCAGTTCCAGATTATCTGATTCAGAAACAAAACCATTGCCACTTTTAAAGTTATAATTTCATGATTCTGTCGCAGTTCAATACTTCACTAAAGCAAAATGTATATAGAGAGGAAATGATGCATATATGTCATCTTCAGCATACTTTTGCAATTGGAAGGAGAAGGAAAAAAAAAAAATCCAAACTCTAGGGTATACGCTGGAACTTAGCATGGATGTCCAGCACAATTGCTGCAAAATTCCTCAATAAAACAAGGAATCAAAAAACGCGTTCAGATCCAATCCCCATGAAAATTACCCTAATCAAGAGCCCACGTCCCATCGAAACCAAGAATCAAATATGTCCACCGAACCACGTTAAAACAACCAAGAGTTGTCCATTGAACCACGTTAAAATACCAACGATCTGATCAATAACCCAAGGATCCAAGCAGATAGAAAGAAAGACCACCAGCGAAAGAGAATCCGTCGGTCCCCCACCAAGATCTCGCTAGAAACCGCTTTCTAATCGGGAAACCAGGGCTAAGATCGAGCGGATGCGGCGATCTTTGTGAAGGAGGGAGGAGAGGAAAGAAGGGGCGTACCTTGTGATCGAACTCGGAGGCCGCGGCGCCGGCGGCGATGAGGAGGAGGGCGAGGAGGGGAAGCAGAGATCGGGTGGTGGAGTGCATCGCCGCGGCCGGATCTAGGAGCGCGGAGCTCGGAGGCACCTTTCTCCTCGGGCTTCTCCAAAGCTAATCCTTCGGCCGCTCGCTAGCTCGATTAAGAGAGAGAGAGAGAGAGAGAGCACGGAATGAGCCCTTGTCTTCTTCAGATTGGCACAGACGCGGCCCCCCTTGGGCAGCGGTGATTAAACAAAAATAATATAAATATACCGGAGAAAGTTTGCACCGCTTCACAATATACGCTTCCTACAAGATAGATTGAGATTGGCCTAACGTGCGTCCTGAGAAGGTAAAAATATATATTCTTGTGGATCGAACCACCGTCGATATATACGAAGAACGTAGAGTTGTATAGATAATTTAAGGCGAGGGAAAAGAACGAGAAGAAGAAATCACATTGTGAAGCCAAGTTGATAAAAATAAGACGTAAGATCTAGTAGCATACAAAGGAACAGCATGGCCTGACATGGTCCAATGGCAGGCTTCAGGATAGATGCAATGTTGTGAATCTTAAAGTCTACATCAAGTGCATGTGAACCGATGGCCATGCTAAAAGTCATTTCCAGCATAGCTAACCCTGATAGCATCTGCAAAAACATCTCATAAGTTTCTCCATCAATCATCTTTTCATAGTTCATATGGTCACGAACTCATGTGAATCATTTCGATAGAAACCACTACAGTCCACTCCTAATCTAGAGATTTGGGTAATTAGCGGATGATACGATGAGATACATTTAGTGTTAGGTTGGTTTTGAAGCCATTTAGTGTTATGTTGAAGGGTTGTTTGGTTGCTTGTAATTAGGAGCCTAAACTCAATCTAACCAAAGAGAGCCTACTTCGAGTGATTGATTGGCTTCAAGTGAAATTAGACCATCCTTCCAGTGTATTCCAATTTAAGAAGAATGGCTTGATGTGACTTCAACCTAGAGAGAGTCGAAATAGCTATAGTAAAGCAGGGTTGCTGCTTGCCCTACTTACCATAAAGCAAGTTCTAAAGTTAAAACTAGGGCTAATATATACCTAATAAATAGGCTAGGGGAAGAACCTCTAATCTAATGCAACCAAACCAAAAAAAAAAGGATTTTTTATTTTTACTTAACATGCCTATCTTTTGTGTAAACACAAATTAGTTGAAACAGTTTCACATGACTTTAGATGGGGAGTCCTAATGGCTCAAGTCAGGTCCAGGTCAAGCTCATTAGGGGGTTTCAATTTATACTTCAGTGCAAACATTAGCCATCCAAGAATTGGATCGGCTTCAAATTGGATAAAGATTGGACGGTGAATGATCAAGCATGACCATGTGGATAGAGACCGATTTGTGTCTTGAGTATTGTTATTTGGAAATTTGGGCTGCAACTTGGGTTGATTGGCTCAAGTTGAGGAAAAACCCTGACTCAACCCAGCCTCAATATCTCCCAACTCTGTTACAACCTAATACAATCTCAGGTTAGGATTTTACTGTCCTAGCCCAACCTAACCTCATCATAAACTTAATTCGAACCAGATTCAATGAGGCAAGCTGGGGATTTGGTTGTTCCATGCTAATAGAATTGGATTAGATTAGACAGAAATTTTTAGGATAAGGTCCAAGACATTTTTATTGGATTAATATTCATTGGATGCAAACCATGATCATCCATCGATTACAATGGTGCACTTACACATAATCGGACGAGATCAAAGATATAACTATTTAAGCATATAAGCAAGCTTATAAAAGCCAAATATATAATTTGTTTATTTCTCTATATATGGTGTTGGGTTGGGTTAAGTTTGGCTAGCTTGAGTTAACTCTAGTCAAGGTAGGTTAGGATTGAGTTTGATTGGATTGAAAATCTGATATAATCCTAGTTGGGACCGGATTGGATATTTAGCTAGAGTCCAATCAAAATATATAAAATCTCAACCCAATGCTATCGGATTGGGTGAGCAGATTCAATTCAAGCCCAATCCATCTCTCATTCTGATGGAAATGCTCATACTTATTTATTATCCTTAAAATCATTCATCAAATAGTTTAGCCTTGAGATATAATTAATAAATATTATAAAAATTAAGACTATAAATGAGTTGGATTGACCCATGATCTGATCCAGCCCAACCTGCTTAGATCCAATCCGATCCATTTTAAAGGATCGGGTTCTAAAATTAAATCCATTTAATATTTAGATCGGATCTAGATTTACTGTATTTGGAGTCGATCCGATTCAAATTTAATATTAAATCTAATATATAAACTATAAAATAAATAAAGTAAAATTGAAATTTTAAATACTCTTATAATATTATTATTTTTTAAAATTTTATTTAATTTAATTATAAAATTTTTAAAAAATATTTATAAATTAAAAATAAAAATAATATAATATTTATTTTTTTCTATCATAAATTTTACATATATTAGTTTATCATATGATATGATCGATTAAAATTTGAATTTGAATTGGATTTAAAATTTTTATATTAAAACTAAATTATACATAGATATGATCCGATCTAAATAATTTAATGAAATAAATTTTTTGATCATGAATTTAATTTGATTTAATTTAATTTTTAATTAAAATAGATTTAAATTTAATATTAAAATCTGATCAGAAAATTAGGTTGGATCAAGATTACTCGAAATCCATTTACACCCCTAATAAAAATAAAACCAAGAATTCGATGAACTTTCACGTCTAGGTTTGAATTGGGTCGAGCTTATAAAAATCAGACCCACTTAATGCACGATAATCATGTCAGGTCGTTTTCCTTGGTATCCCGAATATAATCATCAACCGATTTCTTCAAGCGCGTGCTCGATCTTCCTCCCGGCTCTTCCCGGACCAAGGTATCAGAGCTCTCGATCCTTTTTTTTTTTTTTTTTCCCTTTCTCCTACTTCCTTTCTCCCCCGAATTACACATCGACAGATTGTTTTGCTAATTTTTTTTTTCAAAAAATGGTAGATTCCTAAACTACTGATCAAAAAGGAAAGAAAAACTAGGGTTCTTTTTTTAAAAAATATATCTCGCAGTTATTCGTATATTCTTGTTCCGGTGGTGAATTTTTCCTATAAAAAAAATAAAAATAAAAAAAAATAAAAAAATCAAACGATGGTTAAAGTTTCTTTTTTTTTTGAAATAAAACCCCCAGTCTACGTCCAGGGGGTCAGATTTTTAGTGTTCGTGGAATTGATTCTGAGAACTTGTGCAACCATTGGTATAGAACTTTGCAACATCATTTATGAAATGCTGTTGACCGGTTGAACCATACCATGTCGTGCATGCACAGCTCTATAACAGAGACTGCACGACTTTTGGAGATTAATTGCACAGGTTGTAATAAACCAACTCCGATAAAATTTTGACCAAGCAGTTTATTAGAAATAACTGCTCAAATTCTTAAATATTTTTTACTTTTTTTTTTAATGTAAGTGCACAATCTTTGTTGACCTTTTAACCAAGAGCTCGTGTGGGAAATCCTATGACAAAATATCTCATGCTTGCTAAAATTAGGAAGAAGAAAAACATATGTAACTATGTGTGCATGCATGCGCCTGTACATCTCTTTCATTCAAACATTTTTTTTCGAAACTTTGTAGTGATACTTCTACTCGCCTTCCTCGGGCCTGCTGTTTCTTTCCTTGCTGATGATTTATCAACCTTTGTATTTCCATGATCATAATAATTTTTTCGCTGAAAAAATATATCAGACGTTTGCCATGTATGTTTTGAGTATGCCATGCAAATTTTGCTGATGACTGGTCTCCCCAGAATGGACTGTTGCCATAAATGTCTTGGGCTAGGACTCTAGAAATTAAGGTTATGATCACCATAGGCACCATAAATTCTTGACAGAGGATTTCCACTGAGCTGTTCATATTAAATTGGTGTCTTTTGTGATGGAACCCTCTCAGCTATATTTCCCTCTTATGCACTGGTGGGCTCCTCATAGGAAACTCTCACTGAATATATTTTTGCTTAAGTGAACTTATTGTTTGCATTTAATGCTCATACTGGTAACTTGGACCAGCTGATTGTTACTGGTATTCTGATCAAACTGTTAATTTTTTTTGTTTCATTCAACCTAGTAGATATGCATCAGAAGCCAAAAACTAGAGAATATTCCAACTATTTGAACAATGAGACAAACTAGAGAATATTCCAAATCTTTGGACTGTGAGAGAAAGGAAATTGATATACAGAAGATACTAAGGGATATCAAATACTTGGGTAAGCATCTCAGAAATTCCATGTCCTATGTGTTTGTCATATAAAGTTTCCTCCTTGTACTTACTCTTGAGAACCCTTTTATCTGTTTTATTTGTTACTGTGGTGGCCAATTTGTGTAGCTACAGGACATCCAGTGGATGTGATTATGTTTGTTAAATGTGTTTATGTTTGTGTGGGCAATTGAACTTCTTCATCAGACACTGTTATCCGTGCAGTATGATTTGAATGTTTAGATATGACTTTCGTGAGTATCATGCTTGATTAAGGGAGTAACTAATTGTTTTGGATTGGTAAATGGTTATAAATGGTTATAATTGGATGATGTTAACATTCAAGCTTTTGATTATGGAAACACTGTCTTCTAACTGCCAGCTCGAAGGAATCATGTGCTGTTTGCTTATTCTAGTTTTCCAACACAAAAGTTTCTAGAAGTACAGAGTAATTGCATATTATCGTGTTTAACCATTGTGCAATTGATAGAATTCATTTATGTGCATATTATTAAATCCATTGTCGCATTTTAGTTGGACATGAATTTTAGGTGAATTGCAGAACTCAACCAGTTTGTGTTTTCTGTTGAATTAGCACTCCGTTTCTTTCTCTCTCTCCCTCTCTTTTTTTAATTTCCAGTTATAATATATGAGGGATGTATCCTGGCATTGGCAAGAAAGTTGTTTGAGCTAACACATGGGGTTACTTATTATTTTATATTATTATTGCTTCAATTTGGGGTAGCCTTGCAGCCATGCCTTAGAGAGTAGAATCTGTTGATCAGAACATTTAGCATCCATTTCAGATCAGGGCTGAGTCTTGGTTGTTAACATCTTGCTTCCTGGCACCTAATCATTTTCTGATTTGACAAAACAGGACTTGATATAGCAGTCTCACCACACTTATTTTCTTAAGCTTTAACATTGCCAGTTCTTCTGACTTGCAAAGAATTAATTGTTGTAGGCTTGGACTGTTAGTTTTTGAATTGTGCCAAACTTAACTTAATCATATTTCAAAATATAGATACACTTCACTCTTGAAAGAAAAAATTAGCTTTGTCCTCAACATATACCCAGTCAATGACAATACATTACATGATTTTGTATTTTGGTTCCTTTAGGCATAAATTTGCCATTTTTTTACTTCGTTATGTTTTAAACCAGTGAGAATTATGTTTGCATATGTGTTACAGTAATTATCATCTGACTCTTTCTGATTTGTTAAGGTGCCTCCAATATATCCTGGAAGGAGAGAGCAGATGGAGAACCAGAATGTGTTTGCATTGGGTGGAAAGATAAGGATTCTTTGAGATCTTTGGTGATCCTTGAAATCAGCAAAATCATCAAGCCATCTAACTTGTCACATTTCCTTCAGAAAAGCCTCCTAAAAAGCATACAATACCACTTAGTGGCAAAAGTGGCAACGAAAAGTCAGAAGCAAAGAGTGCGAAAGAAAATAGAAGATGTATCTTTCACCACAGCTGTTTCATTCTTTCATAACATTTGACCAAAACCATGTCTCAAATATCCTGCCATTCATTATTTCAGGGATTGATTCCTGGCCTCTTTGCCAAGAATGGTGGAAAGAAAAATAATAAACCACAAAAGATAAAACCAGAAGACAAAAGTATTGAAGGCAGGTGAAAGTGATTTTAAGAAAGGTGTGCTGAATGTGAAGCATCTGTTGGCACCACCTCCAATTAAAACCAATGATGCTTCATCCAAGAAGATTGGTAAAGGAATGAAGGGAAAGGAAAGGAGAAGAGGTAAGAAAAAGAGTTGTTAGTGGCTTCTGTTGTCCATTTTGTGTCTGCACTGCCTTTTGCATTAAATTTTCTTCTGTATTCACATTTTTCACTGAGCAACATTTCTTATATGACTGAAGGATACCTTTGAAGTTTTAACTCAAAAATTTGGTTTGATATATACTCCTTCAGTTCAGTTAGTAAATTGTTCCTCTTGATATATTTGGATATATATGCTATCGGAGTAGCTAATTATTTATCAAACATTTGAAACATCTCTGTGAGTTGGATATACATGCTCTCTGAGTAGCTAATTTATTTATCAAATATATGAAACGCCAACAAACTTTCTGGTGGAGGGTAGTTCTCAGGGCTGTCCAACTGTCGGATCAGCTCAATCATTTGCTGCCTGCCGAAGTGATTCGCCATCTGTTTCTCTATTAATTTGGTGAGTGCTGGCACACAGAGTATTAACCATTAGTTGGATTGGAGATCTCTGAGTTCACCCTTAAAAGACAAACAGTTGTGTTACAAGGTGATTATGGTACAGCCCGACTGTCAACAGGTGAAACTCTATATCTTTGGGATGATGTCTAACTTCAGGATGCTCCATCTCCTTTTTTCAGTTATGTGGAGGACCGCCACAGATTTTTAGGCATTTGTAAACTAGATATTTGCAGGATATCTTGTGGGTTATAAACACCTATTAAGTGGCTTCATAGATAACTGGCTACGAGATCTTTATGATAACTGCCACACAGGTGGGACATATGACAGCAAGTCTTTCACTTGGTTGAGGAGAGGAAGATACAACTTCAACTACATTGCTTACTAACATACAAAATGAATTAAAGTTGGAAGCCATTTAAGTCGATTTAACCATTGTACCCTGAAATGGCTTTTCTACAAGTTAGATAACCACAAAGTGCATCATTCTAACCTTAAAGGCTGTTGAAAATTTTGACAGCTTGAAGATGCATGATTTCAGATTTGGTTCCCCTTCCCTTTTCCATCGTGAGCTCTGACAATTATCAATATGGACATGTGGCTCAAATGCAAGAAACCTTTTCACAATTAACATAAATCAACTGGAAGATGTCTATATTAGAAATATTAGGTTTTCTAGCGTCTCTTTATATTATCCTTTCAGAGGATTGCACAACTTATCATGCATATGCCTGGTGAAAATATCTGTAAATGACAAAGGTAGTGATATCTTGTCAGCCGAAATGTAGATGAGATGAGTCATTTCTGCAGACTGATTAATATGCAGGGCAAATTCATGTATTATGTTCCTTATGCAACTTACATACTGTAGAAAATGAGAAGGGTGGAAGGATATGTTATGTTAATGCAAATGCTTAATTGGTGCTTTTCTTTTTCTTTTTCGGTGCTAAAGGCTTATTCTGTTAGTATTGCATTGATTAATCACTTAATCTCTTAAGTGCTACTGCATTTCTGTGCAGCCTGGCACTCAAAAAAGAATTAAAATGTTATATGTTTGATGATGAAGGCTATATTACATGATTCTCAGGAAAGGAATAAGAAGTTGTGATCATTGGAGTAATTAGGATTTTGGTTCAATTTCTTCTTTTTTTTAAGGACTTATTTTGCTGAAACTTTTTGAACCTTAGATGCTTTCATGTCTCATTAGTACAGTAATAACAAAATCCTGAATTAATGACTTTTTATTTTAATTTTTTTAATTTGCTGTTTTGATGATCTGGATAGTAAATTTCTTCACAGTGGATTGGTCAGCTGCATAGATAGTTTATCAAGTTATAATCATGATGCTTTATTCCTTGCTTCACTTTGGGTCCTAGTTTCTGGTTTCAACTTATCAGTTAAATGTAAAATATCTGCATGCAGTTAAAAGGACAATTTTGTTAGAATAATATTTATTTTAAAAAAAATATAAAAATAATATTTTTTAAAATTATTTATCAAAATACTATCTCATTTTTTTTGGAAGGACGACTTTACGTGCTGACTGCCATGTAAATAGTTGCCCTATCATATAGCATTTTTATAAGTTGCTCTAAGGATTAAAATCATAAAAATAATAATAATAATAACCGGCTAAACCACTCTCTCTTTCCGTCACTTAAAAAAAAAATTCCACTGGCCTCTAACACCCCCTCCCCCCACCGCCTTTGCCGTCGCTCCCCGCCTCGTCACCGTCGCTCCCTGCCTCCCTCCTCACCCCCCTCCCCCCTTGCCGCTTCTCCCCGCATCACCCCCCCTCCCTACATCCCCGCTCCCCTCTCATCGAAAGAGGCTGAGAGGGGAGAGGGCTGCTGCTCCCCGCGTCATGCCCCCCCACCCCTCTCGGCCTCTCTCGGTGAGCAGGGTGGGGTGGGGTGGGGAGGGGGGCCGGGGGGGGTGATGTAGGGAGCGGGGATGTAGGGAGGGAGGGCCGGGGGGCATGACATGGAGAGCAGCGACGCTGGGGGGAGGCGGGGGGGAGGTGGTGTTGGAGGCCGGTGGGATTTTTTTTTTTTTTTAAGTGATGGAGAGAGAGGGATTTAGTCGGTTAAATTTTTTTTTTTTATGATTTTAATCCTAAGTCGCCTTGCAATAGAGCGATTTATAGAGACGCTCTATAATAGGACGACTATTTACGTGACAAGTTCGGAAACTTGGACAGTATATTTTTGGCTGACGTAAAATCGTCTTTCCAAAAAGTGACTTTAAACTGGATAGTATTTTGGTAAATAATTTAAAAAAGATATTATTTTCATAATTTTTTTTAAAATAAATATTATTTTGATAAAATTGTCCAGTTGAAACTATAGTTGTAATCTGTGAGATTAGCCGATCTCTTTTATGCTGCGACTTTATTTTAATTATGAGCTATCTAGGTGCTCGTTCACTGATGCTTGCCAGCAGGTAGGAAGATGCTTTTGTTGTTTCATGTCATTATCCAGACTCTAATCACCGGGCCTCTGTTTGTCCTGGCAAGTGACAATTTTGAACCGAACACTGTTCACAAGCTTACAGCCGATGGAGGGAAATATTTCTATCACCTAGCCTCCAACTTGAGTTGCTTTCACTTCTTAGACAGTTCAAGCAACTGCAGTTCAGGTTGGTCTCAGGGCAAAACCTGATCCATTTTAATTTGCTCGCAAGTGTAGAGCTGCTTGTTTTATCTCCAAACAGTTCACCTTTAGAGGCAGAGAAAGCAAACGAGGATGGTATAGAGTGAAGAAGAAATCATATACGACTTATGAGGCAGTGCTTCACCATTTTGAAGGTACCATTCTATGCATATAATATGTTATCATGGTAACAGTTTCCATATTTCTGAAAACTAAATGGATTTTAAGATTCCTATTTGCTTATATGCATAAGGAACATCTGCTTAGGTGTTATTTGACAAAATTTCTGTTCGTAGATTATAATACTGCCAGTGATATTAGCATTTATATTATAGTTACCAAAATAATGTTTTTCTTTGTAAGATGTGAAAAGATCAAATGGCAGCCACTGTCATGCTACATTTGACACGAATAGCATTCATGATGTGTATATAGATGGCTTTTATATTGTTTGGTTTATGTTGATTATCACTTTATGGAGCTGATCTGAAACTATCATGACGATGGTTGCAACATTAGGATTTATTTGCAACCACAATTGGCATACAAAAGAGCCAATTATCTATGACTCCTATCACAAAGCCTTAAGGCCTGTTCATATGCAGATGGTTTAGACCAATAAGTCTTAATGCCAATGCTGTAGAGCAGTTCAATTTACTCCTCTCAGATGTTCATTCTTGATGACTGAGATGTTAGTCAGATATTGGCTGGCTTGGTAGCATCCATGGGCCACACCAGCCATTCACACAGATCAAGAGTTGCAATCACCTAGGCGTAACCAGTATAGTACTTAGGCCTGACACATTGGTCCTTAAGGCTAAACCATGTATGAGCCAACACAGCTGAGTTGAATCCAATAAAAATGCAATCCTCTCTTCTTACAAGCATTTAGCAGGTGCATTCTCTGTCATAACTAGCCAACAACTTTGCTTGGTCACATAGTCTAGGTTGAAGGCGTAAGACTTTCAAAATCTTAGCATTCTGTCTACTTTTATCTTTTCCAACATTTCCTTTGAATCACCCTTGCAAAAAACACTTTACATCCTTCTATAGCTTCTCCAATGTCCATCCAATGGTTTCCAGCTGGATTCTCCATTAGAACACAATTGACTCCGTTGCACATAGAGAACTCGCAGTCTACATATCAGAAGAGCCGGTCAATGCATTTGAAATGTGGAAAAAGCCAGTAAAAGCTATATGGATGGAATTATTAAGAATTAGTTGAAAAAGACGAAAGATAGGTATTGACATTAATGGGAAAGGCAAACCTATCTTTTGTTTCTATGTTGGGTCTTCCTGGTGATGTAATGATAAGAACTTTGGAAGGTTCCATTAATTTAACTTTGCTAGGTTGGTTACTATGTCACTGCAACATTGATGTAATGGTAAAATTAAAGCATTCTCAAACCATGTCACCAATCTTAGGTATTAGGTAACATTATTAGGGAGGTCTGGGTCACCATCTGTGCTGCCCTCATTAAACCCTTCCCGCTTGCTGGAGCGTATTTCCTAACAGTAATATCCTGCCTAAGCTTTGGACCTTTATGATATCTAACTAGCTTACTACAGTTTTGACATCCATGAGAAACTCAATTGTGACCTTTCATCAAGATATAAGTCAATACATAATAGTTAACTGGGTAGCCAGTCAAAGAATTTGGGATACTATTGACAGAACCTTACTATTGTAGGTTGGGAAAGCTCCTTAATGGAGTCTTTGCTGTTACAGTTTGTTACAAGCCCCTGGAATTTAGTCTCCCAAACTTGTGGAGAGGGGAATTAATTGGCAATTTGGCTCCCCAACCATGGACTCAACCTCACTCGCCATGTGTGATGGTTATCGATCAACATGTTTATTGAGCACTCAACCAGTGCATCACTGCAAGCACCTGACTGATGGCCCAGATTTTATGGTTAGTACTCTAGCTTAGGTAACTTTTTCATCATTACTTTTTGGTTATATGACAGGAAGAAAACATGTTGAGCATCCATTTATAATTTGATAGCAAGTTCAACAAGCCTAATTTATATCTCCCAAGGACTTGAATGGTTAGGTCCCAATGTTGGGTTGAGCAACATAAGAAGAAGAATGACTGAGACAATTCTTGCACCCAACTTTTGGACCAGAATGGGAGGGTTAACCACAAACCTTTATTTGTTATAAAGAAGAAGGCCTTAATAGTTCATATCTGAAGCAGCCGTTCGACACTTTGCCTATCTCTCCCAAATGCACCTAATTTTTCTGTTAGGAATAGGGTTGGCAATTAATGCCTAACCATTTAATCCGTTTAACTTGATTCAGATTGTTGTAGATCGGCTTGGATTACTTGTTCAATAAAACGATCAGGTTTGGGTCTGGGTTTTTGATCCATTTAATAAGTAGATTGGGTTTATATGAACAACTTTTGAACTATCTTATATCCAACCTGACTCATATTTATTCCGATCTGACCTGATTGCCACCCATGGTTAGGAATATAATAAAAGCAAGAGTAGACAGGTACCCGAAAGATTCACATGTTGATGGTGTAATTGAGAAGGAAGGCGAGACCTCTCATTGTCTAAAGATCACTGGCAGATAATGTGGAGGACAAGGTGTTAGGTATGAGATGGTGGGCAAAGGACCCAGCAACTTTGGTGCCATCTACTAATAAATGAAGGGGAGGGCCATCCCTTCTTCTTTAGGAGGGCTGAACCCCTTTGTGTAAACTACCACCTGCTCCACAAGCTATAGAAAAGCAGGAGTCTTTAAAGTTCTACTAGCATTGGGCATGAGAAATGCATGTGTAATAAATTGAAGTTTTCAGGTGACATAAAGAGCAAAACCTCTTTGTTGTAAAACCACTACCATCTTGACAAGCTATAGAATTTAAAATTACTAGCATTTGACATGAGAAACAAATGCACGATAATAACATGGAGTTTTCATGGGAGACAAAGGGTATGTTTGGTTGCGAAATATTTCAGGGTTAGAAGTGATTATTTTGCTGATTCTCCAAACACATCGCCTTTTAGATGGGATAGGATTGTTTGCTTCTTTAATCTCTCACCCTCTTTTCTCTCTTTTACTTTTCATTTTTTTTTCTTATTTCATCCCACCACCTCCCAAACTTCAACAAAACAAGCAATTTTATTAATCCAAATATAAAAAAATTGGAGAATTAGCTATATTTAAGAATAATTACCCCATAGCTAGGGATGGTTCATAAAGAAATTTGCAATGAGCCCCAAAAATCTGCCACAAGAGTCCTATGACTTGTTACTTTTACCTGAACAGTCCTAATGAATGATTGATTGGACAACCAGACATGGCTAGCAAGCAGAGAATCATCCATTATTGATAGACATATTGAGTTTGTCCAAGTTGCGTGTCTCCTTTTCAGCATTACATGTTTATCAAGAGGTAAATAGAACAGCAGATTAGGTGGCAACTTATATGATTAATCACTGAGGTGAAACTCTTTGGATGGATTATACTTCTTCACCCTCTCAACTTCAGCACATTCTTTCTTCTGATATGAGTGGATGTATTCAAACTAAAAGGATCTAAGCCATCTGTATAATCAAAAAAAGAAAAAGGAGAGGATCAAACCATGGCACGTCATGTTGCTTGTATCTATCCAGACTCCAACCATGAATCATGAACAAGCCAAAGTAAGTTGACACCTAAGTTGCCAACATGAGAAAAAGTGCAGCCGAACCCTATCATATTGGTTACCTATAAAAATTTCCTAACAGTTGATGGAGATTGTTTCCGACCTAATAAAGCTAACCAACCAGCTCGAGTTTGAGTGAGGGTTTGGCCTTCTAGAAGCCAAGGCCACCACTTTTTCTAGTAGCCATCCATCCACCCAAAGCCTAGATAGAAAAGGACATTCAAATGGAGGGCAAGGTTAAAAGAGATGAGATACCACAACCCGGAATTCATGAAAAAGAAGGCATTGGTAGTTGCTTTGTATGATGTCATGGAGCTACCAACCACCAACTACCACCTCTAATGGATCCTTTTCCTAGCCTTTTGTTTCCAAACCCAACAGTATCAACAACAGAAAACCCAAGCTGGTAGGGAAGGGATTGAGGTGGGTGGGTCCACATCCTTGCATCACTGGTGGGCATGAAGAAAAGAAGGAATACTTGGGTGGAATTGATTTGCCCTTATTTGTTTTTGGATAATGGTTGATGTTGTAGGATTGATACATCTCCATCCACATGTTTGATGGTCGGATGGGAATAAGCTCTTTGAACACTCGATTCAAATTGACATCTTATCACTGGTGGGGATGTTGCACCATTGGTGCTTTTGCAACCAAAATGTTCCCACTTTGCCGAAAGCTACTCAAACCATAGAGATATTGCACTGAATGGAATCTGAAGAACCCATTTTCTTTTGCTGAGAATTTTAGAGGTCATGTTTTTTATAAAATTGTGGGGTCTATTCTATACCATCTGTTCCTATGGGTATACATAAACTTATATCGCATAAAACTATATAGAACGTGAAAATTTTCAAGTGAACCGCTGAGGATGTGATGCCTAAAATTACTTTAAATTATCTGTGGATGCGGATGGTTGATGGAATTGATAAAGGTCTTCTTAGTTTAAGCGTGTGCTTGCTTTCGTTTCTGTCTTTGTTAAGCTTTATGGATAGGAGTAGTAAATGTAAAGTATAGTTAAATAAATAATAATGTATACATTAGTGTTGTTCCTCAAGAGGAGAATATGTTCACATTATTGTTCAAAGGAGAAACTTGTGCTTTTGGTGTGGCTCTAATCCAAACAGATAATTGAATAGGTACATTAATCATCATCAAAGAATTGGGAAAATAATGGAGGTAATGGAGATATTATTGATGTACCTTTAAACCCCAAGTACAAAATGATACTTACAAGTGGAAATCATGACCAAATAACGTTTATTGCCTATGGTGCAATGATTTTCTTTTTCTCCTAAAAGGAAGAAGATGGGCAGGTCCATCATATAACTGTATTATTAATGGCACGAATTAGATATGTACTATGGTACAATGAAATTTTTCATCAGTATCTTGTAGGGTGTTCATACTTCCCAACAACTACATTTAGCTTGGTGCATATGATACTGAAATTTTTGGCATACTCCCATGGTAAGTGTTCATCTTCTTTTATTATCGCAATGGTGGATAAGTTCTATGAACTTAGTTTACAATAACATCTGATAGTTAATTCCAAATCAAACTCATTAAAAATTACTAATTGATTCCAACAGCATTGGATCCTATAATTTATGTAAATTCAGGACATTCTAAAGTTCTAGTTTGCATCATCTCAGTGTATAATCTGTATGTTATTATTCATTTTATCGAATTCACACTAAATCACATGGCAATCATGCATGCAGTCACAATATATAGACTGTAGTAGAATATGCAAAGCTCAAAATTATTCTGTCACTCTTCCCTCCCAAAATACTGTGGTATTTGTCTGTTTCACACCCTTTGGATGATTAATTACTTGGAGATTTGTATCACTGCCAACACCAAGGTGCAAAAGTCATCCATGTTTTATAACCTAGCACCATCATGCAGGACATTGGACACCAAATCATACAATCTACCAGGGTCTTTTCATGGCTCGCCCACATGGCAATATTTTTGGTCAGCATCCAATGCCTGACAAGGTCCAGAATCACTAGCATCCAATAAGGCACCTACATTTGGATGTGCAACAAAGTTTTTGATACCAGAGCTATTGATGCAGCTCAATATCACTCTCACCCTTTATTTATTGTTCCAGTTATCACTGTATTCAAATCTCCTGCTATTCAGTCAAACTCTTCTAGGAGATCCTATGAAACACAAATGTTGCCTGCTCCTTCTAAATACAATAACCAAAAGTTATTTGTTCCTTCATTTTGGGCATCTCTGTGACACTACAGATCTTGTGGCATGTAGAAGAAGAAATGAGAAACATTCATACCCTACCATCTCTCTAACATTGTTGACTGGCTGACCGCAGATCCTCTATAGTGTATAATTTGTATAGAGTGCTGTGCAACAGTCGATGGACACGATCAAGAGATATACTGCTATCAAATATAGTGGCTTGATGTGCCATATACAATATGACATGTTGCTGTTGATAGCCATCCATCTCTTGAAAGTGACGATCAAGACATTGTGCAGTATTTTGAAATGCAAATCGTGTGTGTCCCAGAGGATCTTGAGTCGCTGTATATAGTGTCACAATATTTGCTATTTCTTGAAATAACAACCAGATGGCAATTACAATTCAAATCTTTCGAGTGTAAAGACATGGAACACTGAAACTAAATCTCTCTCTCTAAACAAATGATCATAATATTTTCTTTCAAAAATAGTAAATTAAATAATATATTATATATATTTGCATAACTATCAACCGGCTTTTCACATCAAAAATCAATCATGTAGATTTCTCTCTTATATATTTCTACGTTTAAAGCACATGCTAAGTTGTGATGGTAAAAGCGGCATCAAGTTAGAGCGTGGAGCCTCACTCCAAAAACCAAAAGCCATTCGCTATCGCCGAGAGGGTGACCACATCCGGGCTTGTGAAGCCGTGACATCCATGATTAAACTATTATTAGCCTACCAACCGCCACACCCCACCGCACATGACCAACTCTGACCACCCCCCTAACTAACCAACCCTTTACCCCCACACTCTATCCCTTGTCCTCTTTATTTATTTGCGATCCGGTTACCTACCCCAAAACACCTCACATGTTCCCCGCACTCCTACGTGACAAAAGGGCTCAGATCAGACCATCAGATGCCTCCAGCAACCTAACACCCAAAAAAACCACCCTTGCTTTCTCACAAACCTTATCATGCTCGGCCTCACTTTTCGTGCACCCAAACCACTAAAGACTGTAAGCAACAGTAATATATAATGTAAGCAAAGACTAGTCCTCGGTCTGAGTCTAGATCATTTCAAAAACCAAAACATATTTTCTCTTCTCAGTGGGGTGATAAGATCCAGAAAGAAGAGAGCGATACAAGGTTTTTTAACTGGAGTAATTTATGTGCTGACCTTCTCCCAATGGTCTGATGTATCTATAGACATGTGACTGTGAGTTTGGATTAGTTTGGCAGCTACAGGCATCACTGCTGCTTTGAAAGCCGAGATGGCAACATAAGCAAATGGGTTGAGTGTAACCATTTGCGGAAGTTGTGGCGGCTGCTGCTGCCCTTGCTAAGGGCTCTGAAGGTGGGGACCTTTTGGGAGAGTGGCAAGGGAGGCTGATTGAGAGGTCTAAATTGAGGTCTGGGAAGCGGTCCTCGTCGACGCTGGCGCCGGAGCTCCGGCCCTCGTCGCCGGAGTTTGCCGGCTTGGCGACGGAGGCGGGGGCCTCTTGTTGCTGGGTGCCGGCGAAGGTGGCGCCGCCGTTGACGGGCCGATGAGTTTGGGGGTCGAGGCCTCGGCTCAGGAGCTTCCTTTTGATGTGGGTGTTCCAGTAGTTCTTGATCTCATTGTCGGTCCTCCCAGGTAGCCTCCCGGCTATCAAAGACCATCTGTCACAATTATTTTAAAAAAATAAAAGTCGCATCATAAGATATATATATATATATATTTTAAAGATTGTTTTAAAATAGGGAAAATATCATTAAATCTTCTCTCACAACTTCCATCCAAATCGGTCTTTTATGATAGCGTTTGGTAAAATTATTTAAATAAAAGGAATTAATCCTGAGCTTTTATGAAGTATGTATGAGCTGAAGAACCAATAGAACATGGTGCATACTTGTTACCAAGCAAGCCATGGAGCTTGATGATGAGCTCGTCCTCCTCCTCGGTGAAATTACCGCGCTTGAGATCGGGCCGGAGGTAGTTGATCCACCGGAGCCGGCAGCTCTTGCCGCATCGAAGCAAACCTATATAATCACAAAAAAGAAAGAAAGAAAAAAAAAAAACAATTCAAGAACAATATGGGCATTAGTAAAAATTTGTTTCATAGCCTCTTTAGATGGGCTTTTAATTAATTTCTTGCTAAAAATGAGGCAAGGAGCGAACGAAGAGACCTGCCGCCTTGGGGAGGGACCTCCAACAGCCTTCACCATGAGCTTTGATGTAGGCTATGAGCCGTTGGTCCTCCTCCTTAGTCCAAGCTCCCTTGTTTGTGTGAGCCTTCTCACAACATGGAGACCTACCCATGGTATAAAAGTAGTAGTATTGCTAATTAAGACTGATGGATAGTGGAGTTCTTTGTGGTTGTGTGAGAGGAGAGAAGAGAGGAGAGGAGTTTAAGGTCTTGGCTCTGGTATGTGTCTTGTTAATTGATGAGGAGTGGAAGAAGGGAAGAGAGAGGGGGCGTGGATTTATATGAGAAGAGGCCGGGGAAGTTGTGGGGAGCGCCCATTGACTCGATCCCCTTGGCCCATTTGACCGAGTTGGTGCGGAGGGCGCGAGTGGTTACAAATCTTGGGAGCTGGATTTGGTTGGTAGGTCTACTTTTACGTGAGTGTTTCGTGTTCCATTTCATTTATTTATTCACTCACATTTATTAGTTTATAATGTGATTAATTATAATCCTCTTTATCTTTTATCTCTTTCTACCTCCATCTACAACTCGCTTCCACCGACAATTCTTTTACACCTCACGCTCACTCCACCTTTTAAGCATTCCAGAAAGCCTAGCCAGTGTGGGTGTGGGAGAAAGAGAAAGGAGAAGAGAATCTAATTTGTTTGGTGACCAAACCTTCTCTCCCATCAGCCCCGCCTCTTGTCGTGGAACAAGTTGGCCATTGTTTATTACTCACCTCTTTATTCCTTATTGATGCTTGGAATTCTCTTGACCGAGGTGGCAATCTAATATTATTGATATGGTACATTATTAACATCTCTCGATGCGAGTCCAAAGTATGTGCTGGATGGTTAGCCTCCCATGGGTCATGTTTGGCTTCCCTAGCATGCTTTTCTTGATGATTATGGAAATGGTGAGGTAATGTTGTGTTAAAAATGTAGTGGTGATTGATTGTTTGATTCAATTGATATGTCTAGAAGCTAAAACTGGATGCTGCAACAACTGTTGTATTATTGCTTTGTTTAATTCAATTGATATTAGGATTGTATTATTGCTCTGTGGATGTCGTTTGTTATCTTTGTTGTATGTAAGGTGATGTAATTATGACAAAAATAAAGATTATTGTTAGTTGAACAACCCTAATATCGGATGTCTATATCGATTAATGTTAATGACAAAAGCCATGCAATATTGAGGCCAGATCAATGTCCATAAATCATCCATACTAAGACCATTGCAATATACATTTTATGTAGAAATGGTTAGGGTAGAGACGAGGGATTGTAGTATATCAAAATTGTGTTCACTATTGTAAAATAATACATGAGAAATCATCATAGATTAGCAATCATCGTCGGTCTCCATTGACGGTTGGCCATTATGAACTCGATACAAATGAATTACATGCATATCTTTTTGATCAAAAAAATATATTTAGAACATCATGCACAATGACGTTAGAATTTTCATCACAATTACTTTACCCAACGTTCAAGGGGTTACAATTAATTAGGACTTCAGAAATGTAAGTGCATATTTTGAGCCGTAGCAATCCTCCACAATTGGATGACAGTTAAATTCATCCTAAAATCCATAATTTCATCCTAATCTTTTCTGCAGCCCATACTCTTCTTTCCAACTCCTCATCAGTACTTGTATCACTAAGCTTGGCATTTGTTAATTCCACCTATAATCAAGTCTCTTAACCGAGGTAAGTATCAACTATCTTGAATAAATCTTGACTGTTCGAATAACTGTCAAGGACTTTCCATAAGTCCATGGAGAAACTAAAGATGATGAGAATGATTGATGGAGGCCAATTATTAAATTAAGCTAGTTATCCCATGAAATATATATCTATAGGGTGACTCTGGTGCCAAGGTCAAGTTATTTATGATACTGGGCACCTACCAGTCCTGATGTCCTATTACATATGGACCCCACTTGTCCAAGTCCAACCCCTTAAAAGAGGAAGAGGTAAAAGGAGAGGAGCAAAAGAACAATCGGTTTTGGAGCTTCACAAGCTAACTCCAACGGGCAGGTGTGTGTACTTGATTCAATAAATGCCCATTTGCACCGGGTACCACCCCCACCAACCTATCATCCTTCCCTCCCTCTATCTCGGTGCCCTGCTGACCGGGTCGAGCAAGTGGCCCGTGACCACCCCATATGGAAGAAAGAAAAGGTGGTGCATGTGGGGAAGAACCATGGCCATTGACCCATATCGATCCATGGGTGTGGCTGTGGACGAGAGGAAGGGAAGGGCCTAAAGGCCCTACAAGTTGACAAAGGGGGCCAGCTTTATTCTGGGGTCAAGTGGGGCATTTATGGCTCAAAAGAGAGAGGGCACCGAATGTCTCACTTCTCACTGTATCTGAGCTCACTCTCACTCAAGTCTCTCTCTCTCTCTCTCTCTCTCTCTCTCTCTCTCTCTCTTCATGTTGGTGGGCTGCGGGACTACCGAGAGGAGAAAAAAACAGAGATGGAAAGGCTACCAACCCGTCATCCCCTCAAGGCCTCGGCTCAACGTACGATGCCTTTAGTTGAATAAAGCTTGGGAGCTGGGGTGGCATCTAGAGAGGGTGGGGTTGATGGGTTTTTGGTATTACCTAATCATCTAGGTTGGATAATTATGGCTGGTCAGTGGTTAAGTTGGTGGATATTTATGGCGACCTCAAAGATGATGAAATTGGTAAAACTCAGACGTCTTTGTTGCAGAGGAAGGTGTCCATGAACCGGCCGTGTCATTCAATTCTTTGTTAGTGTATCCTTTTGAAGGACAACTTAAAGAAACAAATGAATAGAAGACTAAGACAATGTGCACATAGCCTTCATCAAGGTTATTGTTTATATAAGATTAATATTTGTTATGAAAAATAAGAATTATCTCTCCATCATCAGGTTCTCATGAATCCTTCTCTTATGGATTTCTTGTAGACATGATATTGTATCTAATTATTTATTTGCCTTCTCATCTGCGTACCCTATATTTGCTAAATATTAGTATCATAAAATATGAAAAATTTTGGAAATGTCGAGAAAAAAGTAAGGGAGATCGTGTTGATGAAAAATTATTTTTTGATGATTTATCATGAATCAAAAAATACAATGGAGAAATAGAATATTAAAAAATAGCATAAAACTATAGAGTCCTTATCAATAAGGTCGCTAGCTCCTAGAATCGATTTCACCCTACCATCCTGCCTTATAACTTAGAACTCTTCTTATACACATTTCATTTCTTTTGCTTATGTGCATACTTTTTAACTTTTAAATGCAAAGAGTAGGTCACTATGTACAATGCAAGCTAGTTCTTAGTAAATCTTGAAACTATAATTTGCTTGTTCAAGCACACAAGTTCATGAAGTAGGGGGCATATCTAGGTACTGGTGAACTAAACAGTGACCAGACTAATTCGTTTGTTGATATGATACAGGGCTCGTAGGCATAAATAATCAATATGAAAGTTCTATAATCTTACCTATAATATCCTACCAAGTGGAATGTTCTATCATGCCATGTACAAAATTTGGTGTATTGGAGAGTAGTTGGCCACTCATGTTGCACTCAATCATGTTCACCCTCAGTGCACCCAATAGAACTTATAATTTGTGTAGATGCTGATAGTTTAGTCACACTCAACCAGAGATAGATGAAACAACCTATGAACCAATAAACATTTCAACTATATAGCATTGGCACAAATAGAGATATATATATATCTGGTAATTCCTCATTGAAATAGAAAATATTACCTTCATGGTGCACAAGAATAATTGGATCCTAATGTTGACAGGCTACCAAATGCCAAATTATATTACTAGATTTGAGGTCCGTGGCTTATAATTTTTTTTTGCTAATGGTCTGGTCACGTGAGTTCTAGAAGGCTTCCACCAACTCTTTTATGATTTTTTTTCTTAAACTAACTGGTACTGGCATGGCGCTAAGGACAGCCATTTTGGCAAACCAACCATAAAAGCTCTCCAACCAAACTCTCCATACCTCACCAGCCAATCCCATTGCCATGGTTCCCATAAATATATGGCCACCACCAAGGCACCAACCACTGCTTGCCCATGGTTTTTGCTTTATTTTTTCAAAGCACAGCATGTGTACTGGTAACCGTCATTCCCGGCCCAACTTGTGAATATGGACTAACTTCCCATAGTCCGGGCCTCATGGTGAAAGACATCCACCGACTAAAGTATTCCTAATAAATTTAAGGGATGGATTTAAAAAAAAAAAAAAAAGGGGCAGCTTTTGTGTTCTTCTGGGTACCTTGGAGTTGGAGATGTAAGTATCTTGGAAGGCGAGTCCTTACAATTCTGCTGGATGTGTGACATCTTTGAAGGAAAACAAGGATTTTAATGCTGGAAAATGGCTACATGTTAGTTCTAGGCTAGGAAAATGGTACATGTTATGGTGTGCTCATTAATAAGATCAAGGTCTTCAAGTTACTTGAATAACTTCAGAACTATTTGTTATGGCATTCATGTGAAACCTCCCTTGTTATATAGGAGTGATCATAAAGGCTATTATTTATTGAAGCATTGTTTGAATATTTTGCTTGGTGGTGTACCATAGAGTCCATAACTCTGGCCTAGGTGACTTCATTAATAAGTTATTGTCTGCTTCCAATCATTGAATTTTTAGTCCCTTGTGAGAGACTCAAGCTTGCCCCCTTGTTTTATATTCCTAATGGGGTCCATGGCCTAAGCTTGCAAGAGCTTCCAGCATGATTTTAGGGTACAGATGATTTGTAGTACTTGGAAACACATTAATTAACTAGGCTGCCTTTTATGAAATCCTTGCCTGGATCATAGAGGAACTTTAGTTAGTACATGTCATTGTTCTGTCCATCAGGGCAAGCATATCTACAACTCATGTAAGCCTTGAAAGATCCAATGTGGAAGTTGATGGACCCTATAAGCCAGATCTAACACTCTGATCTCATCGAAATCATTTCTAATTTGATTCACTCGAGTCAATTCGAGTCGTAACATGTTTAATTAGATGCATGCCATAGCTAGCCGGAATTGACTTAAAGGCTGCTATCTTGGCGAGACATAGTGTTGTAACTACTAGGGGACCAAATCAAGTGTTCATGAGTAGGGTTAAAGGCATCTATTTTAGTTGCTTGCACCCAATTATCATGGATGAAGTTTTGAATTCACCAGAACATTGGCTCTCCTATGGGACCATCAGTGGCACTAGATCCACACCACTAGAGAAAGATTCTTTTATTCAATGTCAAGCAACTAGCATTGGTAGGTCATACAAACCATATAATATGGTCCATTCATATCATGGTAACTTGTCTATTAAGTTTGTACAATTAGCTTCATCGTCGATTTTTTATTCAAGAAATAGGAAGGATGGAAGCCAGGCCAAGATGAGGACGAAAGCTAGATCAAATTTAGATCTCTCTTCATCACCAACTACTAGCCAAAAATTCTAAATCTATTCCATCCACATACAAGAGATTCTAGCAACTCAAATGCGGCATGCTGCTTCTAACCATTTACTTACTCTTCATTAGCCATGCATAAAAATTTCCAAAATTTTAGTTCCAAAATCTCCTCATATTTGCATCTTAGCAGACATCCCATTGTTTGGCCCAATTCTTGACCCTCCCCGGATCTCCATGGCAAGCCTCAATTTGCAATATGAACACATCACTGCTCTCATACACATTAAAATGGCCATGGTCTCATTCCGGGTCTTTGGTTCGTTGAATACATGGGCTTCATTGGGCCCGATATTGGACCGTTATCGTTGCTCAAACAGCTCCAAGAACTCGTGAATGGACCCGAGACTGGGCTTTTACGGATTTCAAGCAACCCCCACAGTTTCTCTCAATACAAATAGCTAGTAAACCCTGCAAGACCAACTCAGGAACATGCATGGCTTGGATTCAATTAGGTTGAGTTGCATGAACCCAACATTGGTGCAAGAGCTCACTACCAAGCCGAATCATCTTGGCACAGCTTCAGTTAGAGGCACTGAGCCCATTGGTTTGCTGACCGATGAGCATCATAGATACATTTAGCTATTAGGAGTTAGCACCATTATGTGTGTTAGTATGAGAGCAGCCCATGAAGTTAGAGTACTGGAGATTCGTGGTTGCTTGTTCATGGTTCCAATATTCCAATATTACTTTTTGTCTGCTTCATGGTTTTAAGAGATCACTTTTTTATGGATAAATATTATAAAAAAGTTGGTTTATTTTTTTATTGACCAACTTACCCATATTCTCATATTTTTCAAGATGGAAAAGTAACTTTTTTTGGCATTTTTTTATAAAATAAGAAAAAATCTTACCCACCTAAGAGGTGGCTAAATCATTTTCCCATCAACCGAAAAAGTAATAATTTTAATTCATTCCTACTATACCCTTAACCTTATAATATAATATAATTATTAATATAATACTATAGTAATATAATATATTATATATAATAATATATACTAATATAATATGATATATTATTATACATAATAATATATGTTATATTAATATAATATAATATAATATTATATTATATATAATAATATTTATATAGTAAAGAATATTATAGAAAATATGGATAGATTTTAGTATCTCATTCAGAAAACTAGTAATGCAAAAGAACAGATTCCAGAGTCAATTTTTCATGTATAAAAAAATATGAATAAAATATTTTTTTAATATTAATTAAAAAAAATTTATCTAGAAAATATAGATTATTCAAAAAAAAAAAAAAAAAGGCCCTAAGGGTTTTAAGTGTTAGAGATGGGTTATTGCTAATTTTATAGTTAATTACTTGCAAGTCCCTTTTACTCCTTTTATTTTAAAACAAAACAAGACTATCTTTTATTAAACAAGTCTTGAAAGGTATAAATGAAACAAACGTGGACATGAAGAAGCTACTTATTGTGTCAAAAGGGTTTCGCAATGGTACTTCAACAATTTGGTACATGAACTTTTGATTGACATCGACCATTTATTACAATGGACAGCTAGGTAATTCTCAATTATTTAACAGGTAATATCTGCTTCCAGGGCTAGGTACTTACACTGGCAATCAAAGATATGTTGAAAGGTCACCACGTTTCTTTTTTGAAGGGAAGCATCCCTACCATGTTTCAAAGGGTCTAGGGAGGAGGCCGACTCCTATTGTATAGATCTCACCTCCCATGAGCTCCTCTCCAACCTCTCCTCTTTCTTCGCACTCATCCTCTTCTCACGCTCTCCTCTACCACTCTTTGAGAAGAAGAAGATGATGACCATGAAGTGTTGAGAATTAAGAAGGATCCATGCATTGGGCATAGGTGAATTAGAGATTTTGCCATAAGGGTCTAAACCAATCTTGATCATATTATATCTCATTAATGACAGTGATCTCAATACAATGGGAGAGATTGGCGCTAGTGAAGCCCGGGGATAAGATAACAAGCATTGACGAGATGGGGGCACATTTGAAGAATGAACTGGTACATACATTGTTGGTCTTTTTTCCCATCAAGCTTAACTTTGAGGATGACTTGGTTGCTTGACATGGTAGTTTTGTTGGAAGTCATAAGATTGAAATTCTCTAGTTCAATTATTTGTTTGTTTATTCATGGTTATTTGTTATCCTAATCCAGATGACTTAGGCTCCATACGAAGAAGGATATTGAGATCGATTCTTTCCGATCAATTTAAGCTTTTGAGATCAATTGGTTGCCCGATAATTAAGTTAATAATAACTTATCTAGACATTGATGGAGGCTAGATTGGAAGTGGGGGAAGAGATGGCCATCAAAATTGGAGAGAAAGAGAAAGCATGTTTATGAGTACACTTCTTTGAAGAAGAAAGTACTTTCCACGAACCCCTCCACCAATCATCCAAATTTGTCCTCCTAATTGGGTAGAATATAATAAAAAAAAAATACTAGAGTCAAAGCCCTTAGTTAAATGCATAGAGAAAACCTTTCTACATAAACATCATGTGACTATTACCTGCATGCTTGCTGTAAAATAGATGGGTTTAAAAATCTCATTGAGTGGGATGCGAGTCTACAAAAAATCTATTTGGAAAATTGTGCCAACAGGATGAGTAAGTTTTACGCTTCGGAAAAAAAAAAAATATTATCATGTGTAACACGTGGTTGTACACACAATCTGCTGACGTATTCATGTAATGACTGCTGGCTTTCGCAAGCATCATTCATAGAGCATCCATCATCATGCATCATTATAGAAATCAGTGGCTCTGATTGACTACCTATATGATCGCATTTATGCATGGAGACAATAATTTCTCCATTAAGAAGGTATCAACTTTATTAATAAATTTTAAAAAAATATTTATCATAAATATTTAAGTACTTGAAATGCATACTTATTATTTTGTAATAAATATCGAAAAATAGTCTGTCGCTGAAAGTTGCTTGGATTATCTTAAAATTGAATACTGCAAGATAAAGTTGAGTAATAGAATCGCCTAGCAGCATCTTAGCGGAAAAGAACCCTTAATTTATAATACTTAATCAATAAATTTCAACTTTGGTAATAACATTATCATCCTACGCTAAAAAAGTTCATAACTAATAGTTTCTCATAAAAAATTATAAAATTTTATTTTATTCGAAACTTTATAACCGTAAGTACATTAAACTAAGATAAGCTCCCTTTTAAGCATCTTTTGTGAACCCTTCATCTTCTCTAATCACAAGCACCAATCCATCCATGGATGCATAAGAAAATTAATTTTTTTTAATTTTTTTTAAAAAAAATAATGATCTTGCAACGAAGTAATATAATATATAACTTGCCAATTTTCATAACTGAATTGCATCATTATAAAGTATAGAACCATATTGATACATTCTAAACATTATGGACAAAACATTGGAATGCTAATTCTAGTAGCATCAAGTTACGAAGCCAAACATAGTCTAAGACACGTCGCACCTAAATACCTATGATTGATTGCACCTTACTTAAAATAATAATAATAATAAAATATTATAATATTATAATACACATGACTCTATGTATATAAAATTTAGTAACTTACAGCTTTGTTGGTTTCCTCTACACGTGGCAACCGGCGAGCTTTGCCATATCGTTCCAATATAAAAACAAAAAGGCTTTCCAGATGTCCCAAAATGGAAACCCCTGCTTCCACCTAAGAGCGTGCGATGCGTGCATGGTGATAAAAAACCGAAGAAAAGAGCGAGAGTGGAGAGAGAGCACTCTTGGAGACGGTGAAGGCTCGCCCTTTTTAGCCCTCGCCCGAACACCCAGGTTCCCCATTGGAACCCCAGAATAACCGACGTCTTCTCCGAGTTAGTAGCATCTGGGAGTGAGTCCTTGATTGAGTTCCGAGGGGCGACGAGGACGGTGGAGTGGCGTCCGCTGCTTCCGGCGAGGGGAAGAAGCCGCAGCTCCGGAGGCCGCGGACCATGCTCTTGATCGCCCTAAGATGAGTTCTTTTGGCCCTCTGGTGTCTATTATCTTTTCGCATTTGGATTTTTGCTTGTTTCTTGATTGAAAGCTTGGTTCTTTTGGTCTCTGATATGGAGTTCTTGCATGTTTGAGGGGTTTCTCTGTGTCTGGTGTTGTTCTTGTTTGCAAGATTTTGGTTTCTTGCATGCTTCATAGGTTTGCTTGGTGGATTTTTCGTCAGGCTTTGGAAAGTTGGGTTCTTGGGTGATAATGTGGTTGTTTGGGTAATGGGTTTGATCTTTTCCTTATAAAAAGGCGGCAGCGTTGCAATTTATCTGGTTGTTCTTCGTGTTGGGTGTATTAGAATTTAAGGATTTAAAAATGAAGGCTTTCTTTTTCTTTGAGGAGTTCGGGTGATGGATGGAAAGCTCTGATGCGCGCTCTCTCTCTCTCTGCATAAGAAAAGAAATTTCTGGTTCTTTTCCACTGTTTATTTGGCACATCATCTGTACGTATTTTGGGTATGCCTGGAAATTTATTTTGGGTTTGTTCGCATTCCTTTTTAGTAGAATTATTTTTAAAAACATGATGATTTTTGTTTCTGAATTGGTTTTGTTGAAAATATTTATGTGTTATTTTCGTCTGGAAAAAATGGTTTCCGCATGCTTTTATTTTTTAATGATGTTTAATGGATTTACTTTAATGTGAAGGCACTAGAATGTCACGTTTTACAAGCTGGATTCTTGGGTATTACTGTTGTTGTACAAGTGATCGTTTGATCTTTTTCACATAAAAAATCGTAAGTGTTGCGTTTGGAAAACTTGTGAGAGAAGTTGTTTAGATTTGAAAGTTATCTTTTTGTACTCTATGGGGATGGATGTGTTACAATTTAGGGTTTTAAAAGATCAGTGTTTTCTTTAAGTGTCACAGGTGGAATGAGAGATGGAAGTTTCTGGTTTTTGTGTATTTGGAGTGTATGATTGGAAGCTTTAGTTTGTATGCGTTTCTTTTAGTAGGAATATTTGTGAATAATGTTTTTTATCAAACGATAAATTCTCTTTGTACCCAAAAAAGTTAAATTTTATCGAAAACAATCGTTTTGAGAAATTTGTTACCTTGCATGCTTAGCAGGTATTTTTTGGTGGATTGTATATTAAACTGAAGGTGGTTCGACAGGTTTTAGAAGTTGGATTTTCTGGTGTTTATGTCATTGCTTTGGAGACAGTTTGATCTTTCTCTATAAAAGGTTGCCGATGTTGCATTCAGGGACCATGTAGGGAAGTTTGTTTTTAGGTCTGGAACTCATCTTTTTGTGCTATTTGGTGATGGATGTGTTAGAACTTAGGGTTTTAAAGATCAGTGTTTTCTTTGTCTGTGTATCTGTGGAGGTATGGTGACAGGTAGAAATCTGTGTGTGTGTGTGTGTGGCCATTTTGTGTATTTTGCGACTATGAGTGAAATTTTGGTTTGGTTGCATTTCTGTATGGTTGCCTCATTTGTTAACAAAACATGTTGGTTCTTGTTTATTATTAATTATGCTTTGTTGATAACATACTTGTTCCATTTTTTGTTTGAGAATATGGTTTATTGCATGGTTTGTAGGATTTTATGGTTGATTTGTTGTTAATGTGAAGGGAGATGTCAAGTTTCAGAAGTTGGATTTTTGAGTGTTAGCGTGGTTGTTTGAGTGATGGGTTGATCTTTTCCTGTAAAAAGAGATTATCATGTTGCATGTTGGAATCCTGTGAGGGAAGTTGTTTGGGTTGACCTTTTTTTTTTTTTTTTTTGAGGAATCTGAACTTAACTGTTTTGACAGTTTTGTGTTATATCGAAGGTGGGCCTATTAGAACTTAGGGCTTTTATGGTCAGATTTTTCTTTAGCTGGATAGAGCTAGGCTGATAGGTTGAAGGTTTCTGGTTTCTGTTTTCCTGCACATTTTACATACATTGGGACTGAAAATTTTAGGTTTTTGTTTTTGGGCGTATGTGTAGAAGAAACAAAAAAAGCAATTATCAAAAAAGGTTTTGTTGAATCCACAGGGCTGAGGACTGGGGCTTCTCTTTCAGTCTCTACTTGGTCAGAAAATGTAGCTCTAGTCTGGAAATTGCCTTTCAAGTGTTAATTTGTGGATCCCATTGGCTATCTTCAAGAAGTTCAGGTTATCACACTGCAGATTTATAGTTTTTCTGTCAAAGTGTCCAAAAGTTTCAGTGTTGGTATAAAGTATAAACAGTTCTGAAACAATGGTTGCCCAAAATCAGAGCATGTCACTGGGATCCATGTTGGAGGAGACAGTGGAAAATTTGTTTGGGAGAGAAATCGTGCGGTTGGCCAAAGATGGATTTGAGGGCTTCTGGGAGGAAAGAACGATATATGCAGAGGTTTTCTTTGAAAATTGTATTAGTAATGGTAGGAATAGTTGTGATGTTTCTGGGACCATGAAATTTCAACCAGATGAAGGCAGCAAGATGAAAACACTAGGCAATTGCAACTATGAAACATCAGCCCCGACAAATGTGTATTCCACAAAACATTCATCCAGAGAAACTTTAAAGCACGCTAAGATGAGTCTCAGGGAAATAGGTGGATCAGGGTATTTTGTGGACAGCTCTTCTTCCTGGGCTGGTTCTGATGCTCAGAACATGAATGTGAAGCAGCTGAAGCTATCGCCTGTTGAGGACTTGAGCTATAAGGATAAAGACATGGGACAGAAGTTGGATGACACTTGTAACGGATCGATGCACCTGGGTACATCGAATGTTATCCCAAGCATATTTTTTTCAAATTCTTCTGATGTTTGTCAACAAGTACCATGCCGTATAGTTGAATCCTTTGCTCAGGGGTTCATATCTAGCTACCATATGATTGATGTCCGGGGTAATTTGAATGGTTTTGATACTAATGGTGATCCAAAATGCAAAAGCAAAAGAGGAAGTGATATGTTTTTTGCAAAAGCTAAATCTGATAATACCACTGGTTCTCAACAGATCTGTACTGTGAAGATTTTGGAGTCAGGCAAACATGTTGCTCTTGGTAAAAGGCCTCTAACATGGTTATGCATTAACCAACAAGCTGAAGAATCCAACATTCTAAATTCAGAGACGGTCAATGCTGCAAAGAAGGTGGCTTTCATTAGGGATCTTCCCAGCCATCTTCGTTCGCATGCACATCATCTTCTGATGGAAGCTGGCTGGGAAATTGAAGTACGCAAGAGGAAAGATGGGAAAAAAATAGATTTCATTTACAAATTACCTGGAGAAGGACCATGTTTATATTCACTTCCAAAAGCTTGGGTATCATGCGGTAAGGTCTTATCTGCTGACACATGGGCCTTGGAAGAGGATGAAAACGGAAGACAGTGGGTCACTGTCGATGAATTTTGGTTTGACTTGACAGATACTCTGGGACACATTGAAAAGGGTAGTCAGCAACCAGGAAAGTCTTTGTCGCTTCTAGACAAGTGGAAGATACTTGATCCATTCATGGCTGTCATATGCATTGACAAAAAGATCCGTGCCCTGCGGGAGGGAAATGCATTGAAAGCTGTGAATAGTGCAACGGTTATGCTTACAGGGAACATGAATATGATCTTGGCAGAAAAGGGTGTAGGCAGAGTTCAAGATAACCTTGGGAAACCCGATTCACATTTATTGTGCAGATCAAAAACGAGTCTTCTGCCAAATCCCATGCCTGATAGCAAGTCCAAGGTGCAAGAAGGTTTATGCATTCAACAAGTATCTGTCGAACAAAGTTGTCATGTATTGAGAAACAAGCAGAACTATCGTCGAGCAAAGCATAAACCTTATTGTGGTGCAGATGTACAAAACAGAAGCCTTAGAACCCTCACCAAGCGCATAGGCAAGGGTTTTCATGATTCCAAGGGTTTTCATGGCATTAGTTCTAATGCTGCAAGTATTCATAATAAAACAAATCAATTATGCGGTAACCATAAGCCAAGTCAGAGAAAATCATGCATATCTGTTCCCATAAGTTTTGCAGAAAATATTCTTTTATGCAAAAAAATCAACTCAGTGGAATCAAAAACACAGGCACCTCATTCTCCTAGATCAGTGGAAGATACCTGTTTGAATAAATCTGTTGATTCTTCGGCTGAAGAAGGTGGCTTATCTTCGAGTCGTGATGGGAAGTTGCCTGTGGGGAATCAACCCTGTGGGGAAACAACAATTGACAAGCAGATGCCAGTTGTTAAGCGTAGAGAGAAGAGTGCATATCAAGGAAGGGATGGGGTCTGTAATAAAGTGGAACTTGCTCATGAGGATACATGGGATAGTTTTGTGAAAAGAGTTAATCAGCCAGAGAAATTGGAGTCCTCTGTGTTTCCTGGTGGCAGTGTCAGAGAAGGTTTTAGTTGGGAAGAAAGTGACAGGAAGGGAGGTGCTTTGGATGGTCCAACCCTTTGTGAGAAAGTATGCACATCAGTTCAGGAAAAGAAGTTACATGAAGTGACACAAAACAAGAATTCCTCTGAAGACTCTTGGAGCTTACTGACCCAAAAAGCCAAGAAGTCCTCTGGAGACTCTGGGAGCTTATTCATAGTAAACCGGGCTTCTCAACATCTGATGCCAGAGCAACAAGTATTATATCTTTATCCCCAAGAGGGAACTCCATGTTTTAGTATGGATGATAGGTGTAGGCAACAGCTGTTTACTTGTGTAAGTATGCCTGAGGCCATGGAAAGAATTAATATGCAGCAGCAAATGCAATCTTCAATCTATCAATTGAGCCTTACTGGGGGACATTTTCGTTTTGGCTTAGATGGAAGTACTGCACAAAATGTGAACATTCCAATACAGTGCGTAGAGCTCAATCCAGCCCCCAAAGAAAACCCCAACTTAGCTGAAAAAGTAGTTCAAACAATCTTCATAAAGGATTCTGAGTTTCACAAGGAGAATAATGCCGGAACCTCAGGAACTTCAGACTCTCAAATGAGGCAAACTTCTGCATCTATTTCAACTAAAATGGCGGGCAACAAGTCTAATAAGAAGATTTCAGAAGTTGAAGCAGTTAAAGTAACTGACATTAATGTTGGAGCAAAGCCAACTAATAGAAATTGCATAGAGGTTCTTGGTCTTGATATTGATGGTAAGGTCCAGAATCATCTGTTTCCAGTTAACCAGATAGACAATTCTGTATTGAGATTGGAATCAACTTCTGAATGCTTAAAGAACTCAGACTGCCTCAAAAAGCAGTGCGGTGATACTTCAAAAATTGGGGTAGGGCATACAGCTGCAGTGCTTGAAGATGGTTCAGCAATAAAGTTACGTAAAAGGCCCCCAAAATCAGAAATCAAGGTGGGCATGCAAAGTAACAAAGACACAAAATTTGATCCAATGATGTCTTTGGAGGATGAATCTAGAGGCACTTTTTTGAAAGTAAAAACAGATAATAAGATAGCCGGTGTTCAATCAACAACTTGCAAGGATAATGCAGTAAAGGCAAGCTCCAAGATATCCACCTCTATCATGTTATCCCTTTCTACGTATGGTGAAAGTGTAGAATTGATTAATATGTTAGATAATAACAAACTTCCTTCAGAACATTTTGGTGAGGAGAAGTCTGATGAAGATTTGTGTCTTGCTAATGGTGAGTCTCCAGATGTTGGGGACAACCAAGGTGTTATCAAGGCAAAGAAATCTGAAGTCCACAGGGAAAATGTGCATAAGAGATGGAGGAGGGTTTGCCAGTTTGATGATGATGATGATGATGATCTTCTGATGGCTGTCATCATAAATAAATATTACAGGTCTAGCAATAGGAATTCTGCTTCCAAAACCAGGTTGTTGAAGTCAAATGCTTTGAGAAAGTTCAAAAGTCGAAAGGGTGGTCATAAATTACTTCCGCAAACTGCTCGAAAAGGTGGAAAACACTATGTTGATGGGAAGCGATTATTCTTAGGAGCAAGAACAGTGTTTTGCAGGTTGATTGAGATGGGTGTCATTTCAGTTAACAATGTCATCCAATATCGGAATCCAAAGAACAATACAGTGGTGAAGGATGGGCGAGTTACTAGGGATGGAATTCTCTGTAAATGCTGCAGCAAGATCCTCTCTGTATCCGACTTTAAGTTTCATTCAGGTTTCAAGCTACAAAGACCCTCCTTGAATCTTTTCATGGGCTCTGGTAAGCCATACACCCTTTGTCAGCTTCAAGCTTGGTCTATTGAGTACAAGTCTAGGAAAGATAATATGCGGACAATGGAAGCTGTGGAGGTGGATGAAAGTGATGATAGTTGTGTGCTTTGTGGTGATGGTGGTGAACTAATCTGCTGTGATAATTGCCCCTCTACCTATCATCAAGCATGCTTGCCCTCACAGGTTTGTTGTATGCCAGTATGTGCATTTGATTAAATTTATTTAATAGTAAAGTATATTATTTGTAACTGTTTTTAATGCTGATTTAGGGAGCTATTATTGACTAGCAGTTAATATATGTCTCCACTCTCCATCATTCAGTTCTGTTAAAACTTAAAAGCATGGTTTAAAGTACCAGTGTATACCAGCTATACCATATTGTATCAGTACTGGTACGCCCTTCGTTACCATACCATGCTGACACATGGTACAACATCTCAGTCCTGCTGTGCCAGCACCCGCAGGCATACCATGTGTCTATGGTATCATTCTCGTGGTTTCAACTTAATGTCCTCTTATGTTAATTTCAAAACAATTATGAATGTGGGACTACCCAACCTGTAGATTCGAGGATCATGATTAAATAATTCTGTCAGAGCAAATGTTAATGCATTATCATAGGAACAAGAGGCAATGTTGAATCACCAAATGAAGTGAATGAGCACACTAACTTGATATTGAGAACTATTTAGTGAATTGAATGTTGCAGTGGATGACTATTTTATTTCATTGACAAACTAGTGAAGAGAGACATGCACATGTTCTTCCTGTTGCACATTCATGATTGGCATGAATATCATCCCTGTCAATGTCATCCTTGAATTGCCTCAATTATTCATTTTATTTGTTCATAGAGAAGCAACCATCATCATGCGTTGATAACTAGCAGCAGGCCTGTATGCATACCAATCTGCTTTAGTCTATTATTGAACATCTTTGGTTCATACTCTAGTTGATTTCTAAACCATTATTTATTTATGTATTTGTTTGGAACTTCATAATGGGGCCAGAGAAGTTACCTGAGGTGACATCTTGCTTGAGTCTCGATTGTTAATTATTATCGTGACAACTCCAGATGTGGTTGAAGTTTTGAAACATGCTGTGAGAACCAGTCCCACAGACCGGTTCACTTCGAAGCCGGCACCCAATGCCGACTTCATCGAAAAAAAGAGAAAAATCACGGCGAAGGAGGGGGATGGAGCTGTGTTCAACAAGAACAAGGAACCCTATTCCGAGTCGATCTGTGCTACATGGAAGGGGAGTTTGGATGAGATACACAAACAAAACCGGCCTTATCCGAGAAGGAAGAGGTTATCTCGCCTCATCCCTCCTCTATTTAAACCTTAAATCTCTCCCTAATACCCTCATGAAGAAACCTTAGATCCCTTCCTAGAAACCCTAAATTCTATTCCTAAAACCCTAGTGTACCTGTGGCGAAGGATTTTTGGGGAAAAGCATTGATTTCGGCTGCTGGCTGCTGCTGTCACCATCGCCGTCACTGGTAATATCTCTTCCCTTTCCCTTCTTCCTTCTTTCCGGCCCTAGGGTAGAGTCTTTTTTTCTTTTTGGTGGGGTCTTCAGCCGATCGCATCTCCAATCATCATCGCACCGCTTCCCCGCCGGCCCCTTCTTTCCTTCGGTCATCCTTGTGACACTTGTGAGAAGACCATGGGTTCGGTCTTGGGTGGAAACAAAGGGAAGGAAAAAAAACAATGAAGAAAAGAAAGAAAAAGAGAGAGAAAAGAAAAAGAAAGAAAGAGGGGAGGGAGGGGGGGAGAGAGAGAGAGAGAAAGTGGGTTTAATTAATATGAGGTGGTTTGATTGGTTTGGACCCAATTGAATTAGATCTAGATCAAATCAGATCATATGGATCCAATTTAGGAATCGATCTAGACTAGCTCCAGGCTAGATTAAAAGATTTTCTAGATTATTTAATTTCTTTTGGAATTAGAAATTAATTAAATTATTTAATATGCTCGAGCCTTCAACGCTGAAAGAACATCGGATCTAGAGATCAGTTCGAGATGACCATAGAAATTTTGGATCTAATCAATAAATAAGTTTCCTCTTTATCTCTGGATTATTTTTATATGTATTTACATGTTTAAAAATTAGATTTTATATGTTAATTATTTAAAAATTATTGAAGTTCAAAATTAGATAATTTTCTTATGAAATGTGATTTAGAAAATTGGATCAAGCATGATATAGTTTTAAAAAATAAATAATTTCATTGCATTATGCAGTATGATCTGTTAAATAAAAATTAAGTATTTTCATCAATGCATGAAATTTTAAATAAGAGCTAATTTTTATTGCTATTTTGGAATATATGAAAATTATGTTGACAGGGTTATAAGATAAGTATTTTTATTTTTGAAAAATTGATGATGACAAAAGCATGAGAAAAATCCTCTAGTTAGACTATGATTTGGGTCTAGCCAACGAGACTGATCATTGACCACACAATAGAAACATGTTTCTTCTGGGTCTAGCAGTCGGGGCTGATCACTGGTAGGGTTAGTCCTTCTGGGCCTAGCCAGTGGGGCTGATTACTGGTAGCACGTCGATGGATCGGGTGTCCTTCATTCAGGACTAATCTCTTTGCCTTGTCACGGGCAAATCGTGGCTGTGTGAACTAGAGTTGGTATTTTTTTGGTACACATCGATGGATTGGATGTTCCGCATATAGGGGTAGTCTCTCCTGAGCCTTGTCACGGGCTGATCGTGGCCGTAATCAACAAAGATTGAGAGAATTTTTGGCATTTTTTAATGTGTATGGCAAGTTTTTGAAATAAAAAGTATCTTATTATATACTATTGAAAATTATTATATGCATATTTGAAAAATATTTATGCTTGATCCTTCAAAGATGATTAATAATTTATTGAGTCTGTAAAGCTCACCCCTTTGTTTCTACTTTTTTTCAGATCCAGAAGATCCTGTTGGGTTGGGAACCGATCAGTGAGGAGCTTAGGGCTTAGGCAGATTTTTAGTTTGTTTTCATTCAAACAAAATTATTTCGTAGTTATTATTTTGAATTTTTATTTAGTTTGTTAATAGTATTAGAGACACTTTATTATTAGTTTTATTTTTATTTGATATTAGCTAAAATTGCTTTTACCACTGCCTAAGTTGAATTGTGATAATTAACTATTTGGTGGAAGATAGGCCTTGCATATTTGAGAGGATTTAACCCTAAGAGTGTACGGCCCGTCTGTCGGATGCCCGGCTTAAGTTATTAGGTCGGAGCGTGATAGATTTTGTTGTATCAGAGCAGGTTATAAGATCCAATAAAATAAGTTAGTGAGAGTGGGGTAGAAATTAGGAAATATTTAAATGACTATGAATATTAATAATCAATAAATATATTAAAAATTTATTTTTCTTTATAGGTTGTGATAGCTTATAATCAACCTGGATGACTGTCTGATTCTGTGGAGGACTCATGCGGCTAATGCACGTCGCATTTATCGGAACAGTCAAGCCTCTCAAGCTCCCAGCGCCTCCCGAACTGATAGTATCTCTAATGCAGCTAGAGCTTCTCAAGCCCATGCTACTTCTCGAGCAGCTAAGGCATCTAGATCCACATGTCGTCCATCACCAGAATAGGGCGAGAGCCGAACTGCAAATTCTTCTCATCAGTTGAATAATGCCCAAAATAACAATCAAAGGAAAACCGATATTGAGGGTCCGATGACGGTTCTCATACAAGCCTTAATCGGATTGGTACAGCAAATGGAATGGCAAGGGAATAGAGGAGGCCAATCGTCAAGGTCGGAACGAAGGATAGTAAAATTTAGGAGACTAGCGCCACTGACTTTTGAAGGCTCTACGGATCCCATTGAATCACTAAAATGGCTCAAGATGGAAAAAGCTTTCGCCAGTATGGAATGCACTGATCAGGAAAAGGTCAGTTTTGCTATTTATCAGTTACAGGGAGATGCATTTGAATGGTGGAAAGCCATCAAGAGACAGCGAAAGACTGATGGGCTACTTGGGACATTTTTCATTAGGAGTTTATGGATATGTATTTTCTTGAGAGTCTCAGATTTGAGAAAGAATGAATTCACCTGATTGATACAGGAAAATATGAAGATAGTCCAGTATGAGGCTAAATTTACTGAATTGTCCCGCTTTGCTCCTGATCTTATGGCAACTGATAATATCAAGGCTCGAAGATTTGAAAAAGGATTGAAGCCCAGGATTCGTGCGGGAGTGAGACCAATGCAATTGACCTCATACCGAGATGTTGTTAATCTAGCAAAAATTATGGAATAAGAAAACAATAACATTCAACAGGAGAGGGAGCGACAACGGAAGAGATCTAAACCTGGCGGTTATCCTAGCAAACAACCCAAGCGCCAAGAAACTCAGCAAAAGGACGACCAGTCAAAGAAAAAACCTTGGTGTGGTCGATGTGGAGGTATCCATTTGGAGCAGGATTGTCACTGGTTTTTCTGGAGCTTGTTTTGGTTGTGGCCAGCAGGGCTATAAGGCTATACATTGTCCTCATTGTCAAAACCTTGGAAATCGGCAGCCCTCTCAGAATGCACCTAGATTACCTGCTTCTAGGGCACCGGCTTTTCATCCGGGTCAACCCTCAGGACAAGGAGGACCTTCAAAGCCAAAGATCCAGGTTTGTGTTTATGCTATGACCCAACAGGATGTGGAGACATCAAATGCTGTAATAGCAGGTACCCCAGAAATCCCTTACAACTTCATTTAAATTAAGATTATATAATCTTATATGCATGATCATAATAATAAAAACTTAAAATTTATTATAGGTATCATCAAAGTTGAAACTGCACATGCTTGCATTCTATTTGATCCCGAGGCTACTTATTCTTTTGTTTCAACTAAATTTGCTAAAAAGATTGGTCTTAGGCCTGTACCCTTGGAAGATGAGATGTGTGTCTCTACTCGAAATGGGAGTGTCATCGTGGTAGATATGATTTGCCCCTCTTGTATTTTGAGCATTGGAGGTTATGATCTTGTATCTGATCTGATCTGATGATTCTTGAGACGAGGGATTTTGATGTACTTCTAGGGATAGATTGGCTTGCTTCATATCATACCACGGTAGACTACTTCAAAAAAAGGGTAACCATTCAGATTTGAGGACAGGCACTGCTTAGTTTTTCTGGCAAAGGAATGAATGATCTTGTTAAAATTATATCAGTCTTGCAAGCTTGCAAAATGTTAAGAAAGGATTGTACAGGATATTTGGTCAGTATTGTAGATACTCAGCAGGAGGAGATCAAGATAGAAAATATTTCTATAGTTAGAAAATTTTCTGATGTTTTTCTAAAAGATCTTCCAGGATTGCCTTTCGATAAAGAAATAGAATTTTCAATTGATTTGGCATCAGTTACTGAACCTATCTCTAAAGCCCCCTATCGTATGGCACCAGCTGAACTGAAAAAACTCAAGGAGCAACTCCAAGAACTTCTTGATAAAGGCTTTATCAGGCCTAATGTCTCTCCATAGGGTGCTTCAATGCTTTTTGTTAAGAAGAAGGATGAAAGTATGAGATTATGCATTGACTATCGAGAGTTGAACAAGCTGACAATTCGAAACAAATATCCTCTATCAAGCATAGATGATTTTTTTGATCAGCTTCAGGGTGCTCAGATATTTTCAAAAATTGATCTTCGGTCTGGATATCATCAGTTAAAAATTAAGGTGGGTGATATATTTAAAACAGCTTTCCGGACTCGATACGGACATTACGAATTTTTGGTTATGCCATTTGGATTAACCAATGCTCCTGCAGCTTTTATGGATATGATGAACAGAGTATTCAGACCTTATTTGGATTAGTGTGTAGTAATATTTATTGATGATATTTTAGTGTATTCTAAGAGCCTAGAAGATCATGAAAAGCATTTGAGGTTAGTATTACACTGAGAGAACAAAAGTTTTATGCAAAATTAAAGTGCCAATTTTGGTTAGAAAGTATCTCCTTCCTTGGACACATAATCTCTAAAAAAAGCATATCGGTGGATTCGACGAAGGTAGAGGCAGTTGTGAACTGGAAACAGCCTACAAGTGTAACATAAGTTCGCAGTTTTCTTGGATTAGTTAGATATTATAGAAGATTTATGGAGGGATTTTCTTGCATAGCATTACCTTTGATCCAGTTAACTCACGGAGGAACTAAATTTGAATGGACAGAGGAATGCGAAAAGAGTTTTCAGAAATTGAAAAGATGTTTGGTATTAGCTCCTGTCCTTATCCTACCATCTGAGAAAGGAGGGTTTATTATTTTTAGTGATGCCTCCTGAAAGGGGTTAGGATGTGTTCTTATGCAAAATGGAAAGGTGGTAGCATATGCATCAAGGCAACTTAAACTATATGAGCAGAATTATCCAACCCATAGTTTAGAGCTGGCAGCAGTAGTCTTTGCTCTAAAAATTTAAAGGCACTATCTGTATGGAGTATTATGTAAAATTTTTACAGATCATCAGAGTTTCAAGCATATCTTTACTTAAAAGGAGCTGAATTTAAAATAAAAACGATGGTTAAAGCTGATCAAGGATTATGATTTGACCATCAATTACCATCCTGAAAAAGCAAATATAGTGGCATATGCCTTAAGCAGAAAGCAGTAGGTGGTGTGGCAATGCTGATCACTTCTCAGGGGCATATTCTATAGGATATAGAGAGATTGGGTGTTGAGGTATGGCCGCATAAATCTGAAGCCCTGCTCACTGCACTTAGGGTGTAATCTATCTTGATTAACAAAATTAAATCATCACAAATGGATGTTTTGGGACTCCAAAAGATCAGAGATCAAGTGCAATCCAATGTGATGTCTGAATTTAGAATTCATGAGGATGGGATTTTAAGATTTGGCAGTAGGTTATGTGTTCCATATAATGCAAAATTTTAAAAAAAAATCATGATGGAAGCTCACAATTCTGCCTGTACAGTACACCCTAGAGGTACAAAGATATATAGAGACCTCAAAAAAAATTTCTGGTGGAGTGGTATGAAAAGAAAAATAGCTCAATATATAGTTCAATGTTTAACTTGTCAACAGGTGAAAGCTAAGCATCAGAGACCTGCAGAACCACTGCAATTCTTTGCAATACCAATTTGGAAATGGGAACATATAACAATGAATTTTGTTACCAGACTACCAAGGACTCTCTGAGGGTATGATGCTGTTTGGGTAATTATGGGCCAATTAACCAAGTCAATATATTTCTTATCCATTAAAATCATATTTTTTTAGAAAGGCTAGCTAAGTTGTACATAAATGAAATTATGAGGTTGCACGGCACTCCAGTATCCATTATGTCTGATCGAAATACAAGATTTATTTCTCAATTTTGGAAAAGTTTGCATCAGGCCATGAAAACTTAGTTGAAATTCAGTACAGCCTTTCATCCTTAGATAGATGGACAATCAGAGAGAACAATTCAAATTTTAGAGGATATGTTAAGAGCATGTGTAATAGATTTGAAGGGGTCTTGGAATGAACATTTGTCATTGGTGGAATTCATCTATAACAACAGTTATCAAGCTAGCATTCAGATAGCTCTCTTTGAAGCTCTGTATGGGAGAAGATGTAGGACCCTTGTATGTTGGGATGATGTTGGTGAGAGAACTTTTGGGATCAGAGATTATTCAACAAACAGTGGACAAAATCCAGCTTATTAGAAAGCGCATTCTTTCAGCTCAAAGCGGGCAAAAGAGTTATGCTGATAACAGAATGAGAGAATTAGAATTTCAAGTGGGAGATCACGTATTCCTTAGGGTGTTTCCCACTAAAGGTGTGATGAGATTTAGAGTTCGCGGAAAGCTAAGCCCTAGATATGTTGGTCCTTTTGAAATCTTGGAAAGAGTTGGAATGGTTGCCTATCATCTAGCCTTACCACCCTCTCTTGTTGGAGTACACAATGTTTTCATATTTCTATGTTAAGAAAATATGTATCAGATCCTAGCCATGTGGTAGAGTTTGGACCACTTCAGCTCAGAAAGGATTTATCATAAAAGGAGCAGCCAATACGAGTCGTTGATAGGAAAGATCAAGTTTTGAAATGACGTATTATTCCTTTTGTCAAGATTTAATGGAGTAACCATACAGAACGAGAAGCTATCTAAAAATTGGAAGATGAGATATGAGCCAAATACCCCCACCTATTTCTCGATCCAGGTATATTAGATTTTGAGGACGAAATTTTTGTTAGGAGGAAGAATGTGAGAGCCACTCCCATGGACCGGTTCACTTTGAAGCCGGCACCCAATGTCAACTTCACCGAAAAAGAGGAAAATCACAATGAAGGAGGGGGATGGAGCCGTGATTGATAGGAACATGAAATCCTGTTCCGAGTCGATCTATGCTGCATGGAAGGGGAGTTTGGATGAGATACGCCGGCAAGACCGGCCTTATCCGAGGAGGAAGAGGTATCTCGCCTCATCCCTCTATTTAAACCCTAAATCCCTCCCTAATACCTAATTCCCCCGTGAAGAAACCCTAGATCCCTTCCTAGAAACCCTAAATTCTATTCCTAAAATCCTAGCATACCTATGGCGAGGGATTTCCAGGGGAAGATCGTTGATTTCGGCCACCGGCTGCTGCTGTCGCCACCACCGTCGCTAGTAATCTCCCTTCCTTTTCTCTTCTTCCTTCTTTCCGGCCCTAGGGTAGTCTTTTTTTCTTCCTCGATGTGGTCTTCGGCTGACCGCATCTCTGGCCATTGTCGTGCCGCTTCCTCAACAGCCCCTTCTTTCCTCCAGTTGCCCTTGTGACACCTGAGAGAAGACCGTGGGTTCGGTCTTGGGACGAAACAGAGGGAAGGAAAGAAAACAACGAAGAAAAGAAAGAAAAAGAGAGAGAGAAAAAAAAAAGAAAGAGGGAAGGAAAGAGAGAGATAGAGAGAGTGGGTTTAATTAATGTGAGGTGGTTTGATTGGTTTGGATCCAATTGAATTAGATCTAGGTCAAACCAGATCATATGGATCCAATTTAGGAATCGATCTAGACTAGGTCTGGGCTAGATTAAAAGGTTTTCCAGATTATTTAATTTCTTTTGGAATTAGAAATTAATTAAATTATTTAATATGCTAGAGCCTTCAATGTCGAAAGAACATCGAATCTAGAGATTAATTCGAGACAATAGTAGAAATTTTAGATCTAATTAACAAGTAAGTTTTCTCTTATCTCTGGATTATTTTTATATATATTTATATTTTAAAAAAATTAGATTTTATATGTTAATTATTTAAAAATTATTAAAGTTCAAAATTAGATAATTTTCTTATGAAATGTGGTTTAGAAAATCGAATCAAGCATGATATTGCAATTGCATGATACAATTTTAGAAAATAAATGATTTTATTGCAATATGCAGCATGATCTGTTAAATGAAAATTAAGTATTTTCATCAATGCATGAAATTTTAAATAAGAGTTAATTTTTATTGTTATTTTGGAATATATGAAAATTATGTTGATAGGGTTATAAGATAAGTATTTTTATTTATGGAAAATTGATGGTGACAAAAGCATGAGAAAAACCCTCTAGTTAGACCATGATCTGGATTTAGCCAATGGGACTAATCGTTGGCCATGCGACAAAAACATGTTTTTTCTGGGCCTAGCCAGTCGGGGCAATCGCTAGCAGAGTTAGTCCTTCTGAGCCTAGCCAGTAGGGCTGATCACTGGTAGCACGCCGATGGATCGGGTATTCTTCGTTCAGAACTAATCTCTTTATCTTATCATGGGGTAAATCATGGCCGTGTGAACTAGAGCTAGTGTTTTTCTGTTATACGCCGGTGGATCAGGTATTCCGCATGTAGGGGCTAGTCTCTCTTGGGCCTTGTCATGGGGTTGATCGTGGCCGTAGTCAACAAAGATTGAGAGGAATTTTGGCATTTTCTAATGCGCATGGCAAGTTTTTGAAATAAAAATTATCTTGTTACGTACTATTGAAAATTGTTATATGTATGTTTGAAAAATATTTATGCTTGATCCTTCAGCGATGATTGATAACTTACTGAGCTCGTAAAGCTCATTCCCTTATTTCTGTTTTTTTTCAGATCCAGAAGATCCTGTTAGGCTGGGAACCGATCAGTGAGGAACTTAGGGCTTAGGCAGATTTTTAGTTTATTTTCATTCAAACAGAATTATTTCGTAGTTATTATTTTGAATTTTTATTTGATTTGTTAACAGTATTGGAGACATTTTATTATTAGTTTTACTTTTATTTGATATTAAATAAAATTGCTTTTATCACTGTCTGAGTTGAATTATGATAATTAACTGTTTAGTAAAAGGGAGGCTTTGCATGTTCGAGAGGATTTAACCCTAAGAGTGTGCGGCCGTTTGTCGGGTGCCCGGCTTGAGTTATTAGGTCAGAGCGTGACACATGCTCTTCCAAGACTCATTTGAAATGTGATTTGTTTATCAAAAAAGAAAGTTACTCTCTTGATAGCTTCTACTGATGTTATCTTGTATTTCATTTTATCGGATGTTGTCTGGCCAAGAGCCATAGTTAGTTGTTGTTTCCATTTGGTTGTTCTTTCTCATTGTTGATACCGGCAAGACCCAGCCAAATGATGATGTCTGCTGGTTGGTAGTGAGAGGACTCTTAGTACCCGAAAAAAAAGGGGCGCCAGTGAAAAAATAATCATTTGATTTAGTTTCTTGCTCTCTCTTAGCAGCGGGAAAGGAGTCTATCTATCTGCCTAGCTTTGGTAGATTTTTCCCAATACAATTCAAAAATGAAAATTCCACGAATCCCTGAGGTGGATAAGTCCAACGACTCAGCAGCAGTGTGGAATTGAGTTTCTCGTCCGGTGGATCTGATCTATAGTTAGAGGGCAATACATACCAAAAGGTTTGAAGAAGGAAGGTGCATAAGAGTATATAACCAACCCACCCATAGCCGGTCTAACTATTGAGAGAGAAAAGTGTTTTTCTTTTCCTAATGGTCCTCGAGTACACATAGCTATTGCAGATCCTTTGCGAGATCAGGATGAGACCTTTTTGAATTGCTAATCCATGTTAGGTCAACATTGAGACGGAGCATCTAAGTTGGCTCTGTCAAGGAAGTGAAATAGGCATTCCTAGGTTACCATAGGATCGACCCTCAGTCAAGCCTCCAATTCCAAGGAGTTGATTCAGCAAGTTCCCTGTTCTACCCTGCGGGAAGTCTAATCGGAGCAATCGGTGGTTCTGTAATGAGTAGTCGAATACACATTGAGGTTGGGAAACCTCCTTCCCGACCGTTCTGGTTCAAAACTAGCTTGGCATCTTCCTCAGTCTCGTTAACCGAGTAACTTTCACTCACCGTCTCGTTACCACGCTGGCTTGATTAGCCAGGCATTTACCTTGGAATGGCGGACTGAACACCAAACCTTCATTATATTACAAAGGGGCTCCCCTGTTTGCTTTCGCTTAGCCTTATCTTATAAGCCTTGCTAGGATAATTCATAAAACCTTGCTTATCCTTTTGATGAGCAACTAAGTTAGACTGCCTCTTACGAGCAGGTAACCTACTTTCTAAACCATGCCCCACTAGACTTTCTTCTGAGCCAGCTTTTCACTCTTGGTTTTCGTATCATCTCATTGGACTTATTTCAAACAAACTCGTTACACTCGCACCTGATTACACGGGAACGAAGAAAACTACATGGGGAGCACGCTTCCACCTGCAAGAACAGAGGGCCCAGACCAACCACAGACAGATGGAACCACACATACCAAATCTTGCAAAATTAAGTAGGGTAGCGAGCCACAGTGGCGACTGAACGATCGGAAACATAGCCAGGCAAACGTCCACTATGAACCCAAAACGAAGAATCAACATTATTCAAATCCAAAAAAGAAAATGACTACCACATAATCAACTGACGCATGCATAAGATGCCAACAATCAGCTGAAGCATCAACAATGTCCCCATCCAACGAAAATTAAATAGAACATCATTGATAGTACTTCAACCAATAGAGGCCAGCAAGTGGACTATATAACCTGAATAATAAGACGAATAAGACAAACGCGAATCAGTGGCTCTAGGGGCTTACCCAAGGAAGGGAATCCACCTCTCATTCCCGCTAGAACTAGAAAGAGCGAAATGGCGAGGCAAAGCTGTGGAACTTTTATATAAAAGGAAGCCGAACCCACCTTGGATGATCTTAGATTTCACATTCTCTTAAAATTTCAAATATCAATAAAGCTATCTCAGCTCGACTATCATTTTGAAAGCCAAGTCTTTAAGAGGTCTATCGTCTACCGCATTCACAGACCCTCCTCCTATCTATCTCCTATGGGTCCGCGGATTGCTGCTTAAGGCGAGGCATGCCTACCACTTACTGTCTGACGAATAAAGGGGCCTACTCCAAGATCTGGGCAACACAATGTTTCCTCCACTCTGAAGGTCACACTTGCCCTCCGAAAGCCATTCGTGAGAGGCCGCCCACTATACTCTCGCTTCGAGCCTTTATTCGCAGGAGGATGGCTTGAGACCAAGATCCCACCCCTAAAGGCCGATATCACGTAACCAAAAACTAACTGCCGGTCTAAGCCCGCCAGAAACCCAATTCGATTCCATTGCTCGGCGGCTAGCATTCCATTGCTAGGCTTCTATGCTGGCTGTCCGCTACTAGGATCAGTGGTTTTCACCCGCACCGAGGTCCCACTTCGGTGACAACATGGCCTCAACCCTCAGTCTTCTACGACCATAGCGGACCGCCGAGGTTCTATACTAAAGTACTCCCCCTTAATGAAGGTGTTTGCCCTTAGGACTCACGGTTCAAACGGGATGCAACCAAGCTTCATCCCAGGGATTGCAAGCAACTTGAGCCGCTACGTCGGTCCAAAGACCTCTACCTACACTCACGCCATCTCTTCCAAGCAATTCGTTCTCCTTGGCCGCCTTTAAGGCCGCACCCCCCGATAGATCCTGGATAGCCCCGGCGCGGAAAGAAAATGAACGCATCCGTTTTCTTTCTATTTGGATGGCACATGCTATTCATTAAGGTGACACGAATAATGCTTTATCGGAGGGGGGAAGATGAAGAAGTTGTTCGAATGTATGATTCATAGATGGATACTATGGAGGATTTCGAATTGGTATGCTATCCCCTACCTCAACATCCCATCAGGAAGTGACGAGAGCTCTTTTCTCATGGTGCTATTCACATTCATTCATCAGCCCTCCCCTTCAGTGGCTTTGACAAAATCACTTGAACAGAGCAGAGCTATACCAGTTGGTGATAGATAAAGTTTTTTCAAAACTGGCTGGGCTATCAATAAGCAGCATTCTTATCTTATCAAGCATCGGCCCCAACTTCTTATTTTATTGTCGTTTATAGCTGTGAATTAAACCCTTTCTCATAAAGACCACTTACTTGAAGGAAAGCCAGCTCCTGACTCTTTTATTTAACTTATGCTTTCCCGTAACCTGCTTACCCGGCTTCTATGTACATAGCCTTTCCTTTGAAGAAAACATCCGGTCTAAAAAGCTTCTTGTCACAAAAAAGCCTATTCCCTGCTCATTAATGACCACGCCTTCTGTTCAATGGCTTCCCTCTTGACTAAGTGGCTTCTATGCATAGCCTATCTGTTAAGGATCTCAAGAAATCCCCTCACTTTTTTAGACTCCTTATGTCTCATGCCAGAACAAGCCTATTCATTACCTGCGCCTTCAACCAACGGCTTTTACCCCTCGCCCCCCCTTTCGATTAGATTAGTAGGGGGCTTCTATGGCATGCATATCCAGATTTTAATGAAGCGGGTGGATCGACAAGATCAATGGCTACTGGACTATCGGGCTCTGCCTTCGCTGCTGGATTAACGCTAAGGGATGCTAGAACAGGCAAGGAATGCGGGTGGGAAGGTAAGGGAGTCCCTGACTTCTGGGGTTTATCCGTTCGCTGAGCTCCTTGCTACCCGAGAATGAAAGAAGAATGGAATGAGGGATCGCTACCACTCAATCTCTTTCTCCCTACCTCCGCTGCTTTACCTTGCTTCCCTTGCTGCCTGATAGAATGGTATTGGACTAGTAACTGACAGAAAGCATTCCATTCCCGTCTATCCCCGATCAAACCTCCCTCTCTGCTTGTGATGTCCCTTTTCGTTCGTTCTCTCCCCAACCTGCACTGCCTTTCTTTCGTTTGCTGCCTAACTGAGAAAGGAAAGAAACATCTCGCGGAAGAGCATACTCGATCGCTCCTCGCTCATCTCTTCCGGGTGGTGGGTGGGGTAGGTAAATTGTGTGATGGCCTTTGGCCCTCTGGCAACTTGTTTCATTTTTCCAAAGATTGAATTGTTACCGGCATACGCGTAGCAGCGAACAAGAAGAGTTGTCACAAGGAGTTCCTCTTTCAACACAAGAAGCTATAAAGAGGAGTAACCAGCTTTCAGCAAAAGAGTCCTGCAAGTCCTTACTCCTGGGTAGCAATTTCGCTGTGTAGTCAAGAAGAGTTTCTATTAAATCCAAAGCCTTTGTATCTTCTTGCGGAAAATCAACTCCTTTTCAACTGTCTTCACTTTGTTGTGCCATGTCCTTCTATTAATATCACTGTCCTCCTTGAGCCATGGGAAAGTGCTCCATCTGCTTTCTGCACCTTATTCTCTGATGTCCTCTTGTTCTTTTCCAAGGATTGCTTCGAAAGAGGGGGCGGGCCGGCTGCGATGCTCTTTTCCTCTCCAAAAAAAGCAAAGAAGGAGGGAGCCGGCTGCTTTAACGTTTAGTAGCCGCCCTTCCCTCGATTCATACACAAGGTCACCAGACTAAAATTCCAATAAGGTAGTCTTGTTGGAAGGAGGGACTTACTGCTTGCTCCGAACGATCCAGACTAACGTCATCTAATCAAACTCATCCGGATTGTTCCAAATCATTCGAATGTCAGATTCGGCGGCCTTCTGTTACGAAATCGCGTCTATTACGTCCATCCGGCCCAGTCGAAGATTTCGAAATACTACTTTTTGAACCGTATAGTTCCAGTGAACATAGCCCTACTATGGTAAGGGGTTGTTTTCTTATCTTCGTCCAACAACTCGGCCCATTCCTTCATATCTTCAATTGTGGATTCGTGGGAAACTCAGAATGAGAACTCGGAGTATCATCCTTAGTGGACAAAGTCCGGTGCCAATTCCGTCAAAGCATACTTTGCGGCTAGACGTTCTGCCTCACTTCTGTTTGATAGTTTTGCTTGGATAGTCCCTCCCCTCGGGAAGTATACGTAGGAGAGTTAGTTGGTCCTTCCGTCATAGTCAACGGGTAAGAGGTAAACCCGCCTTAAAAAAGATATAATAAGTAATAGATCAGCCTTTCTAATTCACCATGGACGAAATTGGGCCAGACAAAGAACTCCTATGGATCACTAAAATGCTGTAGCTAAAGTGAGTTTAGAACAGGATTGATAAGATCCTTTTTTATTTAAGCTTCAGTTTGTTATAACCCATTTTTTTCTTTCTTTCAAATGAGTTGGCTTGAGGCCTTCTTGTTAGATATGTGTGCCCCAGAAGCTAGAATTGGCTGACACTTGTTATACACTTCTAAGGACAAAATTATAATTTTAACTATAAATAATAAAATGGGTTATTTTCTATCATAATGTGTATTTAGTGTCTGTGATACATCCCTTGAGTTAATGGTAATGATAATTCTTATTTTCAAGAGTTGAAAATTCAAGACATGAATTTTCATTATTAACTCATAAAATGCTCCTGACTGTAGGATCATCATGAGGATGGTGATTGATCCGGAAGATTTGTGTACAATCGCTTCTTTATAGTAGATAAGTCTTGAGTCTACGGTGCAGAGACACCGAAGCGAGAGTATAGGTACTCGTTAGAGAACGAGGGCACTGAGCGTGACCACCTCGAGCAGTCATAAAAAAGTATACCTTTTCATCGATGACTGGCTCGAAGCTGCAGTAGTGTGTCTGGTTCTTTGACCTAAGGTGCATCGGCAGTTCACCTTGAGGGTGTTATAGTTTGACTACACCATAACTCGATCTCCTAGCCATTCGGAATCCTGAGGTGTATGTTGGCTATAGCATGTTCATTGTAGGAACTGGATTGCATCAAGATGGAATCTATCTACCTCGGTGGATGAGGAGCAGCCCTATGATGATCATGAGAATCAAGTCCATAAGCCCATGGCCATGGCAGAGTAGAAATAATAGAAAGAGTTTCTATTAAGGTTTTCACATCGGACTTGAATCAAATGATTAAATCATATGATAGAAATTAGGAGTTTGACGAGTTCACCTTAACCCTAATCTGATCGGAGCTCAAGATAGAAGAACTTAATTACACATGTAGCTGCACCAAGAGGTTCGTTTTCAATTCTGATGGGTTGCCACCATATACTGCTAGGTGTCACTGGTGGATTTTGGGAGCAATTAGAATGATTTGGATGATCGATCATTCTAGTTGTTTGAATCAAAAAAGTTCTGATCCATCGAAAGGAGTTTTGATGATGTCGATGATAGAGATCGCATGACATATCCCATTACCATACAGAACTGAACCTAACTGGATCACACAAACTAAGGGTTTGAATCTGGATGATCATCAATTGAACTAACTCAGTTCAATTGATTTGAATAAGATTCAACTAGGTTTAAGAAAATCGTGCTAGCACACGATTGAGCCTAATATTCTTCAATTATCATTTTAAGTTGTCTCGAATGAGCCAAATGTGTTTGTGCTCAGTCAGGTACCTTTGCTTGGTCTGACTGAAATTTGTCCAAGTCAGAAAAGAGTTGTCTTAATTTATGAGATAAATTTGAGACAACACCTGCCATTTTCCGTCACCTGCTAATTCTTGTCTTTTGACTTTGATCAAACATTGACCTTTGATACTTAGACATCTGTCCATGTGTCATGCACCCATAGGAGATTGATTTTAGACTAGTCAACCTGCTAAAAAATAGGTGGACCAGGGGCGCACGCCTAGGAAGGCGTGCGCCCATGGATGGAGGCGTCTGGAGTCCCATACAGATGGGACTCCAGTTACTTCGGGGTTTCTATCTAGGTGGCGCCAAAGATTAAACTTTGATCAGTCTTAGGCGCCATCTAAGGATGATTTAAAGGGGCTCTTATCTGATTGGATCAGGTGATGTCATCCCACCAATCAGATTTAGATCTAATTTCACAAAGCGTTGTGATTGGTTGGGAATGAATGTGGCAGTTGGCATGGCGTAGTAGGTCTATAAATAAGACCCTGTCGCCCAACCTAGTTTCAAAGAGCTTAGATCTTAGCCCACGCCCAAGGCTGCCCCTCTCCCTCCATGCCAATCTTCAGGTCCCCTCTCTCCTCTCCACGCCCAAAGCGGATTTGGGGCTCTAGTTTGGTGCAATCCAGGCAAGAGAAAGATGACGAGAAAGAAAGAAGGCAACACTGCTGCAAGAGACGATATCCGATCTTCAAAAGGAGTTTTGAAGATCCTCCAAATCAGATCCAGATCTGATATTTGGAGAAGTGATAAAGAAGGAAAAAAATTTCAGATCCAGCCCGAGTGGATACCGGTAGAGGCCAGACACTTGCATGGCTAGATCCAGAACCTCAGGCAATCAGCAAGATCATCACAGGATAATCTGATTACCCAACAATAAGGTATAAAATTAAATCTGATTTAATTTATTTTTATTTTATTCTATTAGATCTATAACATCAGATCTGAAATGTCTCAGATCTGATATAGATTCAAAAGAGAAAATTTTTGAAATATTTTTCTTGATCCAATCAGATCTGAACGAACCTGACCGAAAAAACTAGGTTTTTTCTTCAACTGGTATCAAAGCCAGGTTCCCATAAATTGTTTAGATCTGATTTTAGTTTAATTTTGATCTAATAATTAGGTGATTTCAGATGTCACATGAGATGTGATTAGATCTGAAATCAAAAAAAAATAAAATTAAATAATTTAGATCTAAGTTCTTTAAGATGCATGACTAGTTCTAAATAGAATAGTTCTATAGAATAGTCTTGCATGTTTCATAATTTAATTTGATTAAATTATATTTTAGATCTATTTATTTACTATTTTTTGATATTATAAATATTATAATAACATCTAAAAAATAGAAAATAAAAATTATTTAATTTTTGGATCATATGAGATATGATTGATGCATGTCTAGACTAGTTGTAGAATAGTTCTACATAATTATCTAGATTAGAATTTATTTTGATGTAGATCAATTTAAATCTAATTTTTTAGATTATTATGAGATAATTTAGATCTAAAAACATGCATGATATGATACATGAGATGTATGCAAAATATGTTTATAGTTAGATCTAATTTTATATATGAGATATATGATATAGATCTAAAACTAGTTTTGTAGTTTTTGCATTTCCTGATTAAGGCGTTCCTCTTGGCCGTCCGGTCATAAGAACAAAGAAGGATTTAAAGGCCCTCTCCTTCCCATTCGATGGGGTGTTCTTATGATGTGTAGGGGTGCTGCGCGTTCGTCCTTAATCAGAAATCCAAAACTTACTTTCTGCAAAATCCTAGATCCTGAAACCCTAGGATTTTATTGTGCATATTTTGTTTATGAACCCTAAACTTAATTAAGAATTAAGATTATAAAATATATATTAGGATCTAAAATTGAGAATTTTCAGATCTAAGACATATTCATAAAATTGGGTTCGGGCTTGGGTAGCTCAATTAGGTCTAAGCGGTTGATCAAACCGAATCAAGAGTTGGTTAGATGGGATCAACAATGCTTAAATTGACCAGCCTAATAGGATTAAGTCTGGGTCAAGATCGAGTCACGTGAGTGATCGATCAAGCAAGACCTAATTAGGCTCAGAGGTTAGAGTCTGGATTGTAGGCTAACCCAATTGGTTCTGGCTCAACAATTTGGTGTCTAAGGTAAGTTTGGCAGATACGATCGACTGGTTTTTAATTGGAAGCTACTCGACTGAATGCGAATACGTTCTTGTCGAGTTAATGGCATATCCCTTCCACCGGTCTCACTTACCTGGCCATATTTGTTGACTCAGTTCTGATCTAAGGTGGTCAATAATCCGAGCTAACCCATGCCACTAGGTTAGTCATAATTGGTTATGACTATGTCAAGTCTAGTTTAATGAGACCTAAATCAAATCTTCCCTAAGAAAAGATTAAGTCTGAGGTCTTCCACCATTGTAGATATGCGGGCCCTTCCTGGGGTTGATTGTTCTCGGCTGGATACAGTGGTTCAGTTGCACCTGGGAAGATGCAACCATGTCTATTAGGCATTGGATGCTATGGGCTGGAGGATGGATTGGGCTCAATATTTCGGATACGGTGAGAGACTCAATTAGGAATCCAATCTGTGCAAATGGTGGGTCTGACTTAACTAAGGAGTGGATCAATATTCCGGGGCACGGTGAGATTCATGAATTAGAGACCAAGTTTGGGTGCACCATGATTAGAGAATCATTGAACAAGAGTTGTTCACTCATTGGCTAACCCATCACCAATAACTGTTAGGTGAGGTGATGAGTCAGTTGGTGAGACCGCACCACCACTAGAAATCATTAATCGGAGAAATTTTTTGCATCTCTACAGAGGGAAGTGTAGGGATCCGAGAAAATAGTGGGAGCTAATTTATTTAAAAATAAAAATTCTAAATAAATTGGTCAAGTCTTAATTACAATATCTAAACTAGAAACTTTGACTCTCTACAGAAAAATGTCTGCGTCCAACCCACTAGCACGTATCCTGGACACCCATAGACTGATCGAACCCAATTATAAAGATTGGCTCCAGGAACTTTAAAATTATTTTGGATTTCGAGAAGTTAACTCATGTATTGGACCAGGACCCTCCCAACCAGACGAAGTTGAACAAGTGGAAAACAGACGAAGATAACAAGGCCTAGATATTACATGTTGGGCTCGATGTCTGATGAGCTTCCAGCGCCAACATGAAGATATCAAGACTGCTCTCGCCAAATGTTGGCTCACCTACAAGAGATGTTTGGTGAACAGAGTCGCGCAGCCAAAGTATCAAGTCACTAAATGACTTTTTAAGGCTAAAATGCGTGATGGGCAGTCAGTCCAAGATCATTGTCTAATGATGATCAAGGATTTGGAAGAGCTTGAGAAGCTCGGGAGTGAAGTTGGACTTGGATCTGCAGAATGATATTAATTCTGCAATCCTTGACTGATGCATATGGGCAAGTTCATCATGAATTACCATATGCATAAACTTCAAAATTTCTTGGCCGAGCTTAATGAATATGCTGGTTACGCTGAGCTTTCTATGAAAGGTTCTAAAGGCTCAGTTCTTGCTATGGAACGGACTTCTTCCAAAGAGAAAGTCTTTTGGAAAGAAAAAGAAGTCTGTGAAAAAGCAGAAGGTGGAAGGAGGAAAGAAGAAAAAGGCAGAGCTGAAGAAGAAGGCCGCTGTACAAAGGAAAGTATTTTTCCATTGCAACAATGACGGCCATTGGAAAGCGGAACTGCCCTACTTACCTGGCCACCCTGAAGAACAAGAAGGAAGGTCCTTCTGGAGGTATGCTCGTTATTGAGTCTAACCTTACGGTTTCTTCTGCATCCAGTTGGGTGCTTGACTCTGGTTCTAGTGCTCATTCTGTGCACTTCATGCAGGGATCTTGAGGATAGCAGGAGGCTGAGGGATGGAGACATGATCCTACGCATCGGAAATGGAGCAAGAGTTGCTGCAGTGAGCCGTGGGAACATACCCTCTTCGATTACCATCTGGTTTAGACTTAGTTTTAAAAGACTGTTATTATGTGCCTGCAGCTAGCAGGAATTTGATTTTTCTGTTTCATGCTTAGCACAAGAAGGTTATGTGATTACCTTCTTTAAGGACCATTGTAACATTCTTTATGAAAGAAATAAAATTGCAAATGGTTTCCTTATTAATGGTCTTTATCAGTTACATATTGATGTACCTATTTTTAACTATCGAGCAAAACGTGAATGCCAAAATGACCTAGGGATAGTCCAAACGATAGATATCTATGGCACCTGAGATTAGGTCATATAGCAGAAGATAGGATCAACAAATTGGAGAAAAATGGGCTATTGAGTCCATTGACTTTCGAGTCATATCCAACTTGTGAATCTTGTCTTCAAGGCAAAATGACTAAACTCCCTTTTGTTAGGACATGGGGAAAGGGCCACAGATCTCCTTGCCCTAGTACATACTGATGTGTGCGGCCCATTTGATGTGCCGGCTAGAGGCAATTTTATCTACTTCATTATCTTTACCGATGATCTATCTAGGTATGGGTATGTGTATCTTATGAGACACAAGTCTGAAGCTTTTGAAAAGTTCAAAGAATTCAGACATGAAGTAGAAAAACAAACTGGAAAACCCATTAAGGTTCTTCGATCAGATCGAGGAGGTGAATACCTTAGTCGGGAATTCCTAGACTATCTCAAGGAAAATGGCATAGTCTCTCAATGGACTCCACCAGGAACACCTCAACTCAATGGGATTTCAGAACGGAGAAATCGGACCCTATTGGATATGGTTCGATCCATGATGAGCTTCACAGACCTCCCTGATTTTCTTTGGGGACATTCATTGTTAACTTCAATTTATCTACTGAATAGGGTTCCTCTAAAACCGTTCCTACCACACCGTATGAGATATGGCACGGTAAGAAACCAAGTCTGAGTCATCTCAGAATTTGGGGTTGTCCGGCTCATGTCAAAAGACAACAAGCGGACAAGTTAGAGTTTAGGTCCTTTAGAGCTCGATTCATAGGATATCCTAAAGAGTCATTAGGATACTATTTCTACATTCCAGAAGACCACAATGTGATTGTGAGTCGACATGCCATCTTTCTTGAAAAATAGTTTATTCAAGATAGCGGCATTGGAAAGCAGATTCAAGCTTGATGAGAAAGTCTCACAAGTAGCAACGAGCTAAGGACCAATTGGAACCAAATCAGGTTGAGCCAATAAGAACACTACCTCCTCCACCTCGTAGATCGAAAAGAGAGTTTTCCTCGTCCCTCTGAAAGATACTTAGGTATTATTTCAGAGGAAAGTAGAGAAAATATTCCTCATAGGTAATGGTGCTCATGGTGATGATCCCAAAACCTACAACGAGGCGATATCAGATATCGACTTTTGAGAAATGGGTTAGAGGCAATGAAGTCAGAAATTGACTCGATGCACTCAAACCAAGTCTGGACCTTGGTAGATCCACCAGAAGGTATAGTACCTATTGGGTGTAAATGGATCTTCAAGAGAAAGATTGGTGCAGATGGGAATGTGGAGACATTCAAGGCTAGACTAGTGGCAAAAGGTTATAGTCAAGCACGAAGGCATTGACTATCAGGATACCTTTTCGTCCAGTAGCTATGCTAAAATCCATCCGCACATTGCTTGCCTATTGCAGCCTATTTCGATTATGAAATATGGCAAATGGACGTGAAAAATGGCATTCTTAAATGGATATCTTGAGGAAGATATCTATATGGAACAGCCGCTAGGTTTCACATCCAGTGATACTGATCACAAGGTTTGCAAGCTGCAAAGGTCCATATATGGACTTAAGCAAGCATCTCGGAGCTGGAAACACTCGTTTCAATGATGTGATCAAAATTGTTTGGTTTCATCAAAAACGAAGAGGAACCATGTGTTTTCAAAAAGGGTCAGTGGGAGCGCTGTTGTCTTCCTCGTATTGTACGTGGATGACATCCTCCTTATTGGGAATGATATTCCCATGTTGACACAGTTCAAAATGTGGTTGTCCAAAGAATTCTCCATGAAAGACCTAGGTGAAGCATCCTTTATTCTAGGAATTAAGGTCTATAGGGATAGACCGAATAGGATGCTAGGACTTTCACAGAAGATGTACATAGAGGAAAGTACTAAAGAGGTTTAGTATGGAAAACTCTAAGAGGGGATTAATACCCTTCAGACATGGTATTCATCTTTCCAAGAAGATGTGCCCTAGCACACCTGAGGAAATAGAACGCATGAGCAAGATCCCTTATGCTTCTGCAATAGGGAGCCTCATGTATGCCATGCTATGTACACGACCTGATATAGCCCATGCTGTGAGTGTCACAAGCAGATATCAGTCAAATCCAGGTGAAGAACACTGGACTTCTGTGAAATGTATCCTTAAGTACTTGAGAAGAACTAAGGATATGATGTTGGTCTTTGGTAACGGAGAACTCCAAGTCCAGGGATACACAGACTCGGATTTTATGTCCGATATAGATGATCGAAAGTCGACATCTGGGAGTCTGTTTGTGTGCAATGGTGCTGTCAGCTGGAAAGAGTTCCAAGCAAACAGTGATAGCAGATTCCACCATGGAAGCAGAATATATCGCTGCATCAGAGGCTACGAAGGAAGCATTCTGGTACAAGAAGTTTGCTGCAGAAATTGGAGTAATGCCATCAGATGCCATTCCTCTATACTGCGACAACAATGGCGCCATAGCCCTTGCTAAGGAGCCGAGGTCTCACCAGAAATTCAAGCACATTGAGCGGCGATACCACCTCATCCGCGATTACCTCGAGAAGGTTATGTCGAGGTCAAGAGAGTCAACTCCGCAGATAATGTGGCAGACCCACTTACAAAGCCGTTGGGCCAGCAGAAGATCGAAGCCCACCTTGAGAAGATGGGACTTAGACTTGTAGCCAATTGGCTTTAGGATAAGTGGGAGATTGTTAGATATATGTGCCCTAGAAGCCAGAATTGGCTGACACTTGTAATACACTTCTAGGGGCAAAATTATAATTTTGACTATAAATCAATAAAATGGGTTATTTTCTATCACATATGTGTATTTAGTGTCTGTGATACATCCTTTGAGTTAATGGTAATGATAATTCATATTTTCAAGAGTTGAAAATTTAAGACATGAATAATCATTATTAACTCATAAAATGCTTCCGACCATAGGATCATCACGAGGATGGTGATTGATCCGGAAGGTTGGTGTACAATCACTTCTCTTTAGTAGATGAGTCTTGAGTCTATGGTGTGGAGACATCGGAGCGAGAGTACAGGTACTCGTTAGAGAACGAGGGCACTGAGCGTGACCACCTCGAGTAGTCATTAGGAAGTCTACCTTCTCGTCAATGACTGACTCGATGCTGCAGTAGTGTGTCTGGTTCTTTGACCTGAGGTGCATCGGCAGTTCACCTTGAGGGTGTTATAGTTTGACTACACCATTACTCGATCTCCTAGCCATATGGAACCCTGAGGTGTATGTTGGCTATAGCATGTTCATTGTAGGAACTGGATTGCATCAAGATGGAATCTATCTACCTCGGTGGTAGAGGAGCAGCCCTATGATGATCATGAGAATCAAGTCCAGAAAGCCCATGGCCATGGTAGAGTGAAATAATAGAAAGAGTTTCTATTTAGATTTTCACATCGGACTTGAATCGAATGATTACATCATATGACAGAAACTAGGGTTTGACGAGTTCACCTTAACCCTAATCTGATCGGGGCTCAAGATAGAAGAACTTAATCACACAGGTAGCTGCACCAAGAGGTTCGCATTCAGCTCTGATGGGTTGCCACCATATACTGCTAGGTGTCACTGGTGGATTTTGGGAGCAATTAGAATGATTTAGATGATCGATCATTCTAGCTGTTCGAATCAGAAGAGTTCTGATCCATCGAAAGGAGTTTCGATGATGTCGATGATAGAGATCATGACATATCCCATTACCATACAGAACTGAACCTAACTGGGATCACACAAACAAGGGTTTGAATCTGGTGATCATCAATTGAACTGATCCAGTTCAATTGATCTGAATGAGATTCAATTAGGTTCAAGAAAATCGTGCTAGCACACTCGATTGAACCTAACGTTCTTCCTTCAATTATCATTTAAATAAGTTGTCTCTGACTGAGCCAAATTGAGTTTGTGCTCAATCAGAGGCCTTTACTATGGTCTGACTGGAGGTTGTCCAAGTCAGAAAAGGGTTGTCTTAATTTTTGAGATAAATTTGAGACAACATCTGCCATTTTCCGTCATGTGATAATTCTTATCTTTTGACTTTGGTCAAACGTTAACCTTTGACACTTAGACATTTGCCCATGTGTCATGCACCTATAGGAGATTGATTTTAGACCAGTCAACCTGCTAAAAAGCAGGTGGACCAGGGGCGCATGCCTCCCTAGGCGTGCACCTATGGATAGAGGCGCTTGGAGTCCCATACAGATGGGACTTCAGTTACTTCGGGGTTTATACCTAGGTGGCGCCAAAGATTAAACTTTGACCAGTCTTAGGCGCCATCTAAGGATGATTTAGAGGAGCTCTTATCTGATTGGATCAGGTGATATCATTCTACCAATTAGATTTAGATCTGATTGCATCAAGCGACTTGATTGGTCGGGATGATGTGGCACTGCATGGCGCAATAGGGTCTATATAAACCCTATCTGCGCCTAGTTTCAAAGAGCTTAGATCTTAGCCCACGCCACAAGGCTGCCCCTCTCCCTCCACGCCATCTTCAGGTCCCCTCTCTCCTCTCCACGCCTAAGGGGATTTGGGCTCCAGTTTGGTGCAATCCAGGTAAGAGAAATATGACGAAAAAGAAAGAAGGCAGCATTGCTGCAAGAGACGATACCCGATCTTCAAAAGGAGTTTTGAAGATCCTCCAAATCAGATCCAAATCTGATATTTGGAGAAGTGATAAAGAAGAAGAAGATCTCCAGATCCAGCCCGAGTGGATACCGGTAGAGGTCAGGCACTTGCGTGGCTAGATCCAGAACCTCAGGCAATCAGTAGGATCATCACAGGATAATCTGATTACCCAACAATAAGGTACAAAATTAAATCAGATTTAATTTATTTTATTCTATTAGATTTATAAAATCAGATCTGAAATGTCTTAGATCTGATATGGATTCAAAAAAGAAAATTTTTGAAATATCTCTCTTGATCCAATCAGATCTGAATGAACCTGACCCAGAAAACTAGGTTTTTCCTTCACTTCCTTTGTAAAAACCCAATTCAGACTTGACTGTTGCCCCCGGGTTTAGGCCTATTTAAAAAGCCCATTTGCTTGCTGTTTTGGTCGCTTTCAAGTCCAAAACTTCCTTCCCTATGGCTTCGAGAAGGTTTGGGGTCTTTCTCTAAACCTTGCAGCTGACAAATTTTGTAAATAGCCCTTCTCTTCTTCTATTGTAAGCAATTCTTGGTTCATTGTTCCTAACCCTTCTTCTGTATTTTGTGTGTAGATCTTGCCGTCAGCAAGGCTTGTCAGCAAGCTTGCTGCACTTACTTTTCCATAGTTGTTTTAACACTATTATGCTCCGCCATAGCACCTCTTCAATGCGAAATCAAAATGTAAAGGTGATGCTGCTAAGCTTCTCACCCTTGGAAGAATTCAGATGTTCGGTACCCTCTTGTGAGGCACTTTCTAAGCAGTCCGCAGTTTCGTCCCCGAATAACAACTCCTCCGAGGAAGTGAGGACCTTCTTCGATCAACCTTGTGACCAGGACCTGACAACCTTTCTGCGACTACGTTGGCTCAATTTGCAAACCTCGTTGTGAATTCGTTGGCCCAACCCACAGGGGCGCGATCTGTATGTCCGCAACTAATTTCCTACTTTTAGCGGGTTAAACATGCAAATATTTGCGAAACTCAATGGACAGTAGGACGGATTGATCAGGCGGTCAAATTCTTTCCTGCAACTTTGAGAGATGTCACCAATGATTCATACGTGATCTCAAGGAAAAAGCCCTTTCTTTTTCTTAATTGGATTGTTGTACAAAATTGGAAGCAGAATTCCACCTTTTATGTAATGACGCTCGAAAAGAGTACGCACGCTATGGCAACACGTCGACTCTCCCCCGCTTGCTGCTTGCTAGTCTCGACTCGATCGGAGAGGTTGGATTTATAGGATCAGTAGCAGCTAAGAGTTCGAAGGGCCTAGAAGAACTTTTCTTGACTCCCTGCTTTTGTTTTTAGGTTTTTTTTCATTCGATCGAATCAGAACTAGAGAGAGAGAAGATGTCCTCCTGCCTATCATGGCTCAGGACTAGAGATTCGATGTGTTGTTCGCTCCGATCCCCTAACTTCCGGAGTGGGATGGGCATGAAATTTTGTAGTTGACTCAAGCTCTACATTTGATCCGAAGACTTTCACAATTTAGGGATGACTCGATCTGCCCCACCTGACTGAAGAAGCCTTCCTGAGCCTAGCAGCTAATGCTTCCGAACATGGAAAGAATCAGAAAGATTCGTATATCATGCATCCCTCTGGTCAAGATTTGTCGTCAAACCCTCCAACTCGAGATGTTTGGAAAAATAGTAGAAAATGCAGCCGGTCAGAGGAGGGGGCCAAAGACAAGGCAACTGGGATCAACTATGGCGCAGCAGCTACAGATTGGGAATCAATGGATTTGGAAGCAGTGTCTTGACCTGATCGGAAAGACACGAATAGCTATTTGGCAAAAGTGTGTAAACTATAAAAACGAGTCAAAGTGGATTGGCCCACACTAGCACTTCCACGTAATAACTCTACCAAAGGCGATCCTATTACAGGAATAGCTTCAGGTACACCTGTCACGATTTTGACTGCCCAATAACCAATTTGGTCCCGAGGTAAAGAATAACTAGTTACACCAAAAGATGCAGTCAATACAGCTAAAGCCACACCTGTAACCCAAGTTAATTCGTGGGGTTTTTTAAATCCACCTGTAAGATATACACGAAATACGTGCAGGATCATCATTAGAACCATCATACTTGCTGACCATCGATGAACTGATCGAATTAACCAACCAAAATTGGCCTCAGTCATTATGTATTGAACAGAGGAAAAAGCTTCTGTAACGGTTGGACGATAGTAAAAAGTCATAGCAAAACCTGTAGCTACTTGTACTAAAAAACAAGTAAGTGTGATCCCCCCTAAACAATAAAATATGTTGACATGAGGAGGAACATATTTACAAGACTCTAATTTCCTGTAGCGCTAATCGCTGACATATCAATACTTGTGAACTTTGTCAGACAACTTAGTTGCTTGTTCCTTTGCAATGAGCATTATTTGTTTTTTCCATCATCAGATTGCATAATTGTCTACTTTGCTACCCCATTTGGCATTCATATCACCTGGCCATATCCACCACTCAAGCAACATTTTTGTCCAAACTAAACATAAAGCAAACCCCATAAGGCAGTGGAAGAAGTTCTTTCATGCCATGAGGCCGGTTACCTCTAATAAATTAAAGAGAATAGTGGTAACTGGGAAGCACCCAAGACAGCTCTCTCTCTCTCTCTCTCTCTCTCTCTCTACCCCCCTTACAAAAACTTGAGGTATACCATCCACCCACAATCATCTATTATTGCAGCTTTCCACATCAAGCCTTCTAGTTCAATTTTGCATGTATCTGTGTTCCACGTTATGGTTTATTCTATTACAGTGTTTTTGTTTTACATATTATTGGTGATAGCTTAAGATATTAGGCTAAGTATGCGTTATATTGCAGGGGCTCCTTAGACTCCATTGTATGAAATTTGATTTGTTTGAATTCTCAATGTTTTAGGCTTGATTGATTTATTACTATGTCTCTTTATGTCTTACTTCAGGAGCTTCCAGAAGGCAGCTGGTATTGCCCTAACTGCAGTTGTGAGATATGTGGGGATGTGGTTAATTCTATGGAGAACTCAAACACCGTGGCTGCTTTAGAATGCTCACTATGTGAACGTAGATGTAAAATGCTTTAACCTTTGGTCTAGAAATTCTTTTATTGATTATGAACTATACTATTAATTTTTAAACTACTTATATTCTGGATTTTTTAGTAGATGCATGCATCTTTCTTTTGATGAAGACATGACCTTTTGTTGTAATATAAGTGACATGAAGTAAGAAGTGGTTTCGGCAATTTGACAACAGACACAATATGGTGGCGGTTATTGGTGTATCAACTCAAACTAATTGCTACCATTCATCTCTTCTTTTTCAAGTAGCACTCCTGAATATTTACCAAAAAAAAGTATAACAGGCATGAAATCCTTTTAAGTATAGCATCTTACATGTTTTAAGTGCTTCCTTTGTTGGCTTGTCTTTGCCATTTTATGCAACATTTCTGACAACTCACCTTCTCCTTAATTAATTTCCTTCTTTGTTGGATAGCTCACCTGGACAAACATGTAGGTGTTTCTGTAGGAATCACATGGCATGTGACCCAAGCAGTGCTTATGGCAAGAACCAAACAATAATGTGAGGAGGGAGGACACATATGTTGTCACCTGAAACATTTATGACTCATGCAGGGCCCATCTTATGGTGAATTTTGCTCATGAGGCCTGCAAGTGGATCAACATTTCATTTGGGTGATTTGGATGTTAAAATCATGAGCATTTGGAAGTTTATAAGGGAATTGTTCTTTATGGGATATTTACATGGACTCTGTTTTAAGGTCATGATAACAGAATCAGATCTACTGGAAGATAAGTTGGTTTCAGACCTAGGATTGAGATTGCATCTAAAGCTTTATATCAGATAAATGGTTTAAGATACATGAAACGTCTGAGAAGGGTAACTTTGACCGGGCAGTAATTCTTCTTGGCGCTAGTAAGATGGTTAGATACTTAGATGTCTCTAGTAAGAGTGTGTGATGTAAGGGTGCAATTGAGTCGAGCCAAGTTAAGTAGTTGGAAGCTCGAGCTCGACTCGACTCAAAATATTTGGAGTCGAAACTCGGCTCAAGATCAATTGAACATTAGCCTTAATATCCCAAGCATGAGCTCAGCTTAATGAAAAAAGGCAAAACTCGAGATCGACTTTACTCGACTCGAATATCAATCGAGCCATAGTCAAGTTCAAAATCGAGCCTTAGCCTACTAATAATATGTGTATTAATATATATTATAAAAAATATTATTATTATTATTATTATTATTATTATTATTATTATATATATATATATATATATATATATATATATATATATATTTGAGTGCTTGCGAGCTTTCGAGCTAAGTATTCTGCTACTCGAGCTCGACTCAAAAAACTATTCAAGCTATTTGAGCTCGATAATAACTGAGTCAAGTCGAGCTTGGATGCAAGTTGAGCTTGAGTAACTTGCGAGCAGCTTGACTCGTTTACACCCCTCTATGATGTTATAGTATTTTTAGCTCATTTTTCTCTACCTTTCTAGTTATGCCTTTATGGCTTCTTCAGTGTTCTGATGATTCTCAGAAACTATGTTTAGTGGGTTTGGCCTTTTGGCTCTCCATCTTTGCTTGGTTTCGCCCTGATTTTATTTTTGATGAAATTACTGGTGGCATTCTCTCATATTAGATCCAAAAAATGTGGGAATGAAATATGATCTGGTTGAAGTGTCTTGGCAAGATTTCATCAAAAAGAAGAGTTTTGGCAAGATTAAGCTTCTAAAATCTTAAACGGAGCACAGAATAAAAGTTGAAAACATGTTATGATGAGGATACGGCCATGTGATAAGTTGACAAATTTTGTAAGGGCTATAAATTAAAGGCTATAAATAGATTGAGCAAGACTTGCTGGTTCTAGGTTCTTAATGTTGGTTAAAGCGAGGGGACTGGGCTTGCATCATGATATAAATGTAGGACCTTGCACCTAGCATGACGACACATGAAGATTTGGGATATCAGGATTTAAAATGAGGCCACTTGGTTCTGCAAGGTCTTCTGGATTCCTAATTTTATGGATAGGATTTATTAATTATGTTCCAGCATTTCTATACACATTTTGGTACATCACTTGAAGTAGCAAAGAGGTTAAAGATTATCCAGGAGAGGTTATGTAGATTGGATCTCTTTGATTGATTTATCTCTTCATCAAAGGTGTGTTTTATTTGGATGTGGTACCTTTTATTTAATTCATGATTGTTTAATTAATGTATAGTTGAAGATGACTTTGTTGTGATATATGGAAGAAAGCAATTTTTCTTTTAGCTGTCAGAATTTTTTATTGGGTTAGGGAGAATGGTCACTTGAAACTTTTCTTCTGTTGATCCTCAGAAAGACGGAAACCCTGGCTATCCTTTAGTCTTGTAAGACTTTGTTGATAATCAAGCCTATCAATTACTTATAACACTATACCAAAAGGTGAGGTTTGCTATACCAATATGTACCACCTTGTGCGGGGTGAATCATACCATAGCGGTACGGAACTGACCCTTGGTATGGGAGGCATGACTAGACTTGGTAGGCCGAACCAACTTGCATACTGGATGTACCAACACTATATCAACATGGTACCGGCATGGGGTCCAATACCAAGATGATGAACCTTCCTAAAAAGTTTTCTTGCAAATATTGGTAGATTTTTTTAGTGACTCCATGGTACAACAGATTCATTTTTCTTTTAACATTACATTTTTCATCATGATTTCAATAATTGAGTACTATCATTGCAGATCATACCAAATGCATAAAGGAAATGATTACATGTAAAGGGGAAGTGGAATCTGATACTTGGTTTTGTCGACAAAGTTGCCAACAGGTATGTTTCAGTTACTATTTAAATCTTTTGCTTTCTCCATCATGGTAGATAATCAAAAAAAAAAAATCTGAATTTTGTGGACAAGAAAAAGAATTATGATGGAGAGCATTACTAAAACTAAACTATAGTTCTCAGAATCTAGATACGTGCATGTTAATTTTATATATAACTGAGTCATGATTCATTATAAATATATTAACTCAAATCGAGGAAATATAGTAATCATTTCATCATGCCAAATTGAACATGGGAGTGATATATGATGGTCAACTGTTGGAAATGCTGATGAATTTTTGGTCTTAAAAACAAGGATGTTTCATTCATACAATGTTTCAGAAGGAAAAATAAAGTAAACTTGGAAGAACATTGTTTCAAATACATTGGGCATAGCCATGCATAAGTATTTGCTAAGATCCATGCACTTGCATGCAGATGCTGCAATCAGGCATGCCGAATGAGCATTCCATGTAGAAATTGTTTAGATCTAAGAAATAACTAGATCATCCAAACGAACAAGTAGAGTGTAACTAGTAAAGAAGGCAGTTTGGATCTTCGTTGCACATATAGGTATATGCGGTGTCTTCTCTGGAAGCTTGGGGCAGCCTTAAAGATCTGGGTTGTTGAGTAGGAAATAGTGCAAATGACTCTACAAACTTTTAGAAGAAGTTAAAGTGCAGAGTAAATGGAAAAGCAAGGTGGGCACTAACTGGTATAGGAGGATGAATTCTAAAATGGAGCAACATAGGAAACAGTCACATCCCATACAATAAAAGCATCTTTTACATGACCTGCTTAAACAAAAAAGACATACAGTTATTCATAACTAAAATGGTGATAGTTCAATACAACTATATGATGTCTAACTTGGTTGCTAATGTGGCTTCAACTGAGGGTGGAGATCGAGTGAGTTGGGTCAAGGAGATCAGCCCAAGCCCAACCCTGGACCCTCAGACCTCTTCCCAGAATCCAACTAACATGACCTTTAATCTGAGCTCCTCAAGCCAAACCCAACCCAGCCTCAATTTTTTGAGCACGGGTTCAAAATGGGTTGATTCATATTGGGTCATGTCAGCTGGATCAGTTGGTCAAGTCATCTGTAAATGCTCCCATGCCATATTAATAATTTCTAAAAGTAAAATAAAATGAACTAGAAATGGCAGTATATGAGTATAATGTGGATCTCACTTTCATATAATTAAATAACACTAGCAAGATCTTGGAAAATGAAGCCATGTTTAAAATATGTATCTTATATATTTATGTGTTCAGGTTGGGTTAGGCTGCCCGATATCACAGCTCAAACCTAACCCCTTTTTTTTCTTCGGAGTCATGTTGGGATTTTCTATTTTCAACCCAAACTCAACCCAGGTTGGGCCTAAACATGCCTAATACTGGCCCTCTTTTGGGTTGGGCTTGATTTGCATTCAGGTTGACCTGCCTAGTTTCCACCCCCAGCTTCAACCAAAAACCAGTTACTGTGCCTCATAAAGAAGTGCTGCAGATTGCTAAACAACCTGTAGGAATAAAAGTTATTGTTTTAATAATTCTAATGATTTTCTATGCAGGAAAGTGTCAAGCAGATGATTTGAGAAGACTAAGCAAAAAATCTAAAATCAAAAAATGCCATGTTATACCAAACTTAACTTATTCAAATGGAATGCACTCCAACTGACTTCTATCGACCATAGACGATTGCAGCTGCAAGCAGCATGACTGTTCTTTTCATTTACCATCTAAAGGTGGTTTGGTTTAGTGACTTGTTTTTGATGAAAACATATAATAGTATAATTGTTTACTTGGAGCAATTTGAGGAGGCTCAGGAAATTTACATATATAACTCCAATCAGGACACACCAAAGGTTAGATTCTAGAAGATAATCTTTCTTGCCCGGTGGTTGTACTTAAATTCTGCTGATGTGGCAGTTCTCTTTTATTTTAAGATTTAGCTGATATTGTCATCCTTCTGGCTGTATCTCCTGGTCCACATTATTTCATATTGATTCTGTGCTTCTGTTTTCTGTATGTACCTGTCAAAGTATAACATCATCACATATTTTTGGTTTACAGAGCCTTCTTTCTTTCGGCTTTGTCTTTTCTTTTTCTAAACTGAAGCATATTTTGTTTTTGGTGGTGCTAGCAGGTTCACATGGGCTTACATTCTCTTGTTGGAGTGACAAACTGTATTGATAATGGATTCTCTTGGATGGTTCTTAGATGTAGTCATGGTGACCATAAAGTTCAGTCTGCACAAAAAATTGCAGTGTTGGCAGAATGCAACATAAAATTAGCAATTGCCTTGACTATCATGGAGGAGTGCTTTCTACCCATGGTAGATCCAAGAACAGGCATAGACATGATCCCTCATGTCTTGTACAACAGGGGGTGAGGTTCTCTTTTCTTCCTTTAATTTATTATTTTGTTTATTTTTTTGCGCCTGCAGCGTCTCAATCAGGTTACCTACATGTCTGTTAGAATTCATTAAATTGTTTAAGCAATTCAAACAGAATGAGCAGCACAGATGAAAAATAGAGCAGTTCAAATTCTAATTACATGGTACCATAATGCCCTATGCTTGTCGGACATTTTTTTTGCTTATCAGTGAAAGCTACAGATCCTTTTTTTTGAGTGGACAGTGTCCCCTGTAATTATGTGTGCCATAGTGTTAATGGCATCCTGAAGGACCTGAACCCTTCCACTAAGCATGGAGCTGATAGAGGGAAAGTTTTTGTAGGCAGGTTCCGTCCTTTTGTACGTTGACTGTCTTATTGACCTTTGTGGGTACCATCCTTTTAATGGATTACCCTTTGTGGGTACTATCCTTTTAATGGATTACCATTATAATTTTGGATAAGAAGTATGCCACATTTTCTGGACTTGCTCTACATACTGTGAGTGTTTCACCTCAAAAGGATGGTTTAATGATAAACAGATGGTTTAGTGTCATGGAAAATAAAGGATGCAAACACTCTGGGTTATTATGGTGCACCAATACTGCCTAGGAACAAAAGGTACTTTACTAAAAATTGGAAATCATGGTGCATGTGTAGACAGGGTTATTCATTTGGAAATGAAAGATAGGACCCCGGACAGGTAGCTGGTTCTATCATTTGAGAGAATGGAGTCACATGAGGATGCTTCAATCCTGACTTAGGGCCAAACAGCATGGATGAATTAGAGATGCTCCTTAATTGGGAGAATATTTAGGCATAACTAACATTTATTCAGGGTTGTCAGAAGACCAGATTTGTTAAGATCAAAATGTCGGGCACCAAAGAGAGCACACGAGTTTGGCAAATTGACGGTGTTAAGGTGATTATGTGCCTGATGAAACAATAAAGTTTGAAGTGTATCAAACTGGCAGATACTGAAGAAAGATGACCATTTGAGATGGTTGGGTTATGCCATACAGACGGGAGATTGCCCTGGTGGGGTGTCGACATAAGAATCAGACTTAAAACTAAGTAAAAAGAGTAAACTAAAGAAGGTACAAATGGAAGTTCTGCTTGACAAAAATCAAAGAAAATTTTAAGATTTAAAAAGCTGACACAAGATGTATTTATAACTTATATATCTTTATCTGCTTTTATGTTTCTTGAATTTCTAAGATAAAAGAAAGTTTTGACGTAATCAAGAAAGAAAGGTAAATATAATTTGTATTTTTCAATATAACGTCCCAGAAATGTTCCAATTATGTTATCAGCTCCAAAAGTTAATACTGGAGTAGATAAGAGGTAAGAGGTACTATTATTCTAGCTTGAAACAGCACAACGACAAAAATGAACTGACTAGTCTGGTTGTTCTAGATGCCATTGAGTAAACCCTAGTAATTTTTGTTTGGGTCAACATTAATCATTCATTAGGGATTTACTGATATAAAGTGGCTGTGTATTTTCCATTAAGATGTATCCATCATTTTGATCTTTGATGATTTATCTAGCATCAAATAGAAGTAAACAATCTTTCACTTTTTTGATTATGCTTTGATGAAGCTGACTAGTTCCTTGTGACAAAGGGCTTTCTCAACTGTTGATGGAAGCATGAGGCATCTCGCTATGATTACTATAGCGGACTGCTATCCTATTAGTTTTTTGGCTTTTACAATTTATATAATTTTCCCGGTGTACTATACATGCTGGCTTTTTGGAACTTTACAGGTTTGCTGGTGCTCCTCTTCATGTATATTTATTTTCTGTTAATAATTTTTTTCTTCTTAGTTGTTTAAACAAATGACTTGTTTCCCAAATTAAGTATTCTTTTAAGGTGAGATTTCCATGAATACGCTTTCTAATTTATATCATGCTTGCCTTCTTTAACATTCTTTCTTCTTGTGAAAAATTTAACATTTATTGTGATATTGAATGTCAGGTCTAACGGTGCACGTTTGAATCATAAGGGGTTTTATACTGTAGTCTTGGAGAAGAATGATGAGCTTATTTCAGTAGCGTGTATCAGGTATTAATTCAATTTATAGGACTAACATCCTTATTAAAGACTATAGAGGGTTCTCTACAGATTTTGCTCATTGATTTTGCAGGTTGTAAATTGTTTATATAGTAGCTATGTACTGTATTTTTTATCAAATGAGCGTTATCTAGTTTAACAGGTTGCATATCGCTTGTCTAGAGATAGTAACTATCTTATTACTGAACTAGGATGAGCTTCGAGAAATATTATGTCGGTAAATAGAATTTCCATTACTACTAGATCGGGCTTTTGAGTTTATGGTATCATTGCTTGTTTTCCAAGGAACAAAAAACTACCAGAGTTACCATACAAGAGGATTAAAGGGCTCTATGAAAACCTTCATTAACAAACCTTCAGTTTATTTTCTGAGTAATACCTATTTATTATGCTTGCCAGTCTGAAGGCTTTGATTTGTGGTTCTTTACTCTTTATTCTGAACTAGTTGATGACTCAAGATGTAGAAAGTAACTAAGTTGAAGAGAGCATATTTCATTTTAGTTTCATACCATTACAGTGCCATCTTTCAACAAAAAAAAAAGGTTCATTGCCCATGTATTGAAGAGTAGCTTCCTTGATTATGTGAAGCAGGTGCAGGTATGGGAGCCTATATGGGTATGGGCCAGGGGAGCACATCTCCTAGATAAATTTAGAATAAGGAAGCGGATCACAAAAGTGGTTGAGCACCCTAGGTAAGCAACCTTATTAGTGGGTTGTGGGCATTAAGGAGTAAGCAGGTTCTTCATATAGAGATTGAGCTTCGAAGAATCATGCAGAAGCCAAAGCTTATTATAAATCACAATTTAAAGGATCAAAACAAAGTCTTTGTCTTTACATTTGATTAATCAGATAGTTTCAACTTATTCATTAAATTGTGCAATGGACAGAAGGTAGACTGCTCCTGGACCTTGAAAGGAGGAAAAAGACAGGTGGATCTGAACTGCAGATACGCTATAAGGATAAGTGATTGAAGGTCAAAATCATGCTAAATGTTCCTTTGAAATTGCTTATGCAAAACATTTAGCTTTGTAAATGTATATTGGAAGTTAATGGTCAAAAGAGTTTGCAAGAAACAGTTGTGGTAGATAATGGTTGTAAGATATTTATATCCTTGTACAAATTGGGAATGTATGTCTTATGGTCCTGAGGAAGGATTAGAGACAATCGAGGAAGAAGTGACAAGAGTTGTGTCCTGGTTAGTAGAAGATCTAAGGCTGGATTGTGAAATGTCTTGCATTCAAAAGAAACATTCATGGTGATTATGGAAGAGTTGATGTATGTTCTAGCAAACCTTGCCTGAAACTTAAAACTGTATGGGAGATTCACTGCTACATTAGGTTTTCTTGCTAAGAATTTGGGGCAAAACAGTGAGGAATTTTTTGCCACTGCTTGTGAAAGGAGGTTATTTAAATTGTTAAATAGTTAATTAAAGGGCGAATTAGGGGAAGCAATGTCATAACAGATCAATCTACTAATATAACATATTTGCATGAGTAAAGTAAGCAAACTGAAATTCTGGGCAGTATTGAAGATGAATGAGGACTTTTTGAATTGGCTAGCAACAGATAAATTTTTTTATGAATATGTTTTTATTCATTATAGCTGTCATGTCATCACAAGAAAACATTTTTGCATCACTTCTGATGTAAACCTGCCACTAACATAGTAAAAAGAAATGCTATTAGAGCTCACATGAGAAGCCTGTTTGAGGCGTTAGGGCATGGCATTGGGATGATAAGCACAATATGGCGTTTGAGAATGATGGCATTTGAGAATGATGGTGATAGGTATGTGGACTATTGCTAAAAGATCAGAAAGAAGTCTTCTTTAAATGATGGCAATGACAACTACTTTTAGGACAGATTTTTCCTACCTATCTGGAAAAATGTTGAAAAACATATTAACATGCAATGGATCTACCAGAATAAATTTCAATTTTACAAATCCAGTTGCAAAAGGGGCTTGGCGACTGTAGAGGGAGGAAGGTAACCCATTGGCACTAGCAATTAAAGATGGAGCTATGTTGTAACTTCTTGCTAATAGATAGATGACGAGTTGTCCTCAAAAGCCTTCAGCAAACATGAGAATGAGTAGTGCATGAAATAGTTCAGAAAGAAAACAGATGGCTAGGAAAAACAAGATCAATGCAATTCAGAGGCCAATGCTCACATAAAATACAATCAATAGGTAAACATTAAGAAGTAGAACCAACATTCTTTACAATCACATCAATAAGCATGATCATTGCTTTGTTATCATGTGAATAAGGAGAGGGACATTTCTGCAAGATGTGGATCAGGAGTGAACCATAGACACCTCAGGGAAATGAGAGAGAGATGTAGGTGAATGTAAAGGATGAAAGCACCTGAAAAGAAGTAAGACTGATGGTGGGGGTAAAGGGAATGGATCATGGTTGCCAGAATTGTCCTGAACTGCCTGATACAGGGCTGTTGTTCCAGATGAGTGCTCTGATACCAATCTATTGAAAACTATCCTTGCTACTTGATAATTGCAGAAACAGCAACAAGGATCCGAGGAAATAGATGGCCGTCCTATCAAACCCTAGAAAATCCTAGGGCGAGGAGAAGAGAGGGATAACGAGAGAGGAAGAGAGAATTTTTAGGGAGAAAAGGGCATATATTTCATTCATGTTAATTTACAAACTCAATACAGAGTATATATACCTGGTCAAATTGACCCAACCCAAAAAACTTTCCTAGCTAACCTAATGTAATGCACTTTCCGAGCCCATGTACACCCATGTCTCACATGCACACACCCATTGGACTAATCCCTAGTCCAATCCATAGGTTAGCCCCTTAAGACCTCACAAACCAAGGCCCTAAGTTCCTAGGATTAAACCCAATCTCAAGCCAAAACAGAAATTACATTCTGTTCTATTCGCCACTCGAGCCGGCTTGGTCAGTAGTCGGGCCGACTTGATGGTGATGTTTCCTGCGAGAGCCCGAATCATCGCTCTCTGCTCTGCTACTCGAGTCGGCTGTCTCAGAGTCTAAGCCGACTCGACTTCTACTCGGACTGGCTCTGAGAGGAACCGAGCCTGCCCTTCCAGTGTGTCAGCGTGATACACTTTCTGGACTTCTGCTCAAGCCGGCTCTCTTAAGATTTGGGCCGGCTCGACTGAAGCATTGGCTGAAGCTCTTTGATGGTTGATTCCATTCGCTCCTTGGTCTTTCTCCACCTGCTTTTAAGGCTTGAGAGCACTATATCTGAGCTCACAATCTCCACCTTGGTGCTTCCAAGTTCTTGTGAACTCAGCTTTATCCATCAGTCCCATCAGTACCATACAATTATAAAAACTATTTCGTGGAAGTACCTTTGTAAGCACATCAGCTGGATTTTCTTGGATGTAAACCTTCACCAGCTCCACTTCACCATCCTCCTCTAGCTCTTTAATTCGATGGTATCTGATATCAATATGCTTGGTCCTCACATGATACATAGAGTTTTGTGTGAGCAACAAAGCACTCTAGCTATCACAATGCATCCTGTGGAAATTCCATCTCCAACGCCAAGCCCTTCAGCCATAGAGCTTCCTTCACTACCTCCGTGATATCAATGTACTCTGCTTCGGTAGTAGAAAGACCGTAATCGACTGTAAGCATGATCTCCATGAGACTGGACCTCCATACAGGCTGAATACAAAATCTGTCGTTGAACGCCAAGTATCCATATCTCCACCAAAATCTACATCCACAAACCCCTCTATTAGCCCTCAAGCCTCCTTGGACATGTTAGGATGTTCCTCAGCACCTTTCCGCTGACCATAGCAAATGCCAATCCCAACTGAACCTGCTAAGTATCTGAAAATATCCTTCAATACTCTCCAGTGCTCCCTGCCAAGCTGAGCCATAAACCTACTCACTTGACTCATTATATGGGCTAAGTCAGGCCTGCAGCATACCATAGAGTATATAATGCTTCCCACATCGGAAACATATGGAATCTTTTTCATCTCCTGAACCTCCATCTTAGTTCGTAGTGACATGATCTTAGAGAGTTTAACATGCCCGGCAAGTGGCAGCTCTATCAGTTTGGCCTCCTTCATTCCAAATCTTTCTAAAACTTTCTTGATATATCCTTCCTGAAATAGATGTAGCAGCCTCTTAGTTCTATCTCTGATAATTTCCATACCTAGGATCTTCTTCGCAGGCCCCAAGTCCATCTCAAATTCCTGAGATAAAACTTCTTTTAACTCCTACACAACTTTCTTACTCTTGCATGCTACGAATATGTTATCTACATACAAGAGTAGGTATAATCAAGATTCATCTTCCAGAGATCTCACATATACACACAGGTCATGATCACACCTGAAAAGGTCAATACTTCTCACATATGTATCAAATCGCTTGTACCACTGTTTAGGAGATTGCTTCAATCCGTACAGTGATTTCTTCAGTAAATAGATCTCTCCCTCTGACCCAAGTTTCCTGAAATCCTGTGGCTGCTCCATGTATATGTTCTTCTCCAAATCCTCGTGGAGGAATGCTGTCTTAACATCTATTTGCTCCAGCTCCAAGTCATGCAGCAACTATGCTCAACATCATCCTAATAGACGTATGTTTAACAACCGGAGAGAAGATCTTTGAGTAATCAATCCCTTCTCTCTATGAGTATCCTTTGGCTACTAGTTTAGCCTTGTACCTCACTCCACCTTGCTCTGAAGGTGCTTCTTTTCTGGTGAAAACCCATTTGGAGCCAATGGATCGAGCATCATTCGGTGAATCCACCAGCTGCCATGTGCGGTTCTTCCTGAGAGACTACATCTCCTCCATCATAGCCTGCATCCATGATTCTTGATCCGGACTTTTCATGGCCTCAAAGTTTCCTAGATCTTCATTGGCAGTGATGGGAGTATAGAAAATAGTCTCATTAATGTTATATCGCATCGGTTTGCAAATAGTGCCACTCTCCTTGCGGTATCCTACAAGTCTGCTGCCTGTGGCTGCCTCTGCACCTCTTCTAGGATAGATTGCTTTCTTTGCTGAACCTCCGCAGATTCATCACCATGCCTACCCAACTCCACCTCAAAGTGAACATGATCCGAGGTTGATGTTGAGAGCAAATCATCTATATCCGAGAGCTATCCCATGCTATTATGTGTTGTCTTGATAATTTCATCTGCACTTTTCAGCTTCAATACGATGCTCTTCTCGTCAAATATCACATTCCGACTGACGATACACATCCGAAATTATGAATCTCACAGTAAGAAATCCTTCACACTTTGTGGAAATCCAATGAATACCATCTTCTGTGACTTTGGGTCTAACTTGCTCCTATCGGCTTCTATCAAAGTATATGCAGGACAGCCGAACACCTTCAGGTGGCCTAGCTCCACCTTCTCACTCCAGACAGCTTCTAGAAGTCCATTTAATTTTATATGGGGAGACATGTTAACATGAAAACAAGAATAAGTAAGAGCATCACCCCAAAGGAATTTGGACAATGATGCCTGCAGCCTCAAGCTCCTAGCCTTCTCCATCCATGTTCGATTCATCCTCTCCGTGATACCATTCTGCTGAGGGGTCATCTTCATTGTGTAATGGCGTTTTGTGCCATTTTTCTCACAATATCTTCTGAATGCTAGGCTGGTGTATTCCCCTCCATTATCAGACCTTAAATACTTCATTGGCTGCCCTATCTCCTTCTCCACCTCAACTTTTCATATTTTAAATCGGACAAAATTATCTATTTTTTTCTTGATCAGATATATCCATACCTTCCTGGAGAAGTTATCTATAAAGGTGACAAAATATCTCGCTCCACCTCGAGATGCAATAAGTGCCGATTCCCATACGTCCGAGTGAACTAGCTTTAAAACAGCTTCACTCCGCTTGATACTACTGGTAAATGTAACTCTGTGCTATTTACCGTAGATACAAGGCTCACATAGGTCATCTCCTTTTCTGAGTGTTAGAATCAGACCTATCCTACTCAACTCCATGAGCCTCCTGTCACTTAAGTGATCCATATGATAGTATCATAATTTATAGGTTAGTTGTTCCTCCTGTGCTGCTATAGACACCTCTGCACTATCTATAACCACTAAGCCCTCCATCCTACATAGGTTGTTGCTCAGTCTTCTTTCTTTCATCACCACCAATGAACCCTTGGAAATCCACAAACACCCGCTGCCTGACTGACAACTGAAAGCATACCCCTGTCCTTCCAAGTAATCCAGGAATATCAAGTTTTTCTTCAATTCTGGTACATGCTTCACATTACTGAGTGTTCGTATGACACCATCATACATCCTCACTCTGACTATACCAACACCAGCAATTTTACATCGGTGATCATCTCCAAGACTAACACTTCCTCCATCGGATCTTTTGTATGATGAGAACCACTTCCGATGTATAGTGTAATGGTGGGAACATGTTGAATCCAGTGTTCAGTAGCATCATACTCTGTGACTCCATCTGATGCTATCAGTATATTATCTCCACTATCTTCAGATGATAAAGCACCACTCCCACTGGTCGATCTATCCTTAGAAGTGTCCTTCCTCTTTTCATTCTTCAAAAATGGGCAATTTCTTCTAATATGATTAGGTTGATATTTATAGCATTTAAAACCCTTTTGATTTTCTCGAAACTTCGATCTGTCCTTAGATTTGTCTCGAGTCCTCTCCTTAGACCTTCCTTGCCTCTCATTCACAGAAAGCACTTCTGAACTAGGATTTTCTTTAACTAGCCTCTCTTGCTACTCATTGGACCTAAGAACTCCAACCACTTTCTCGAAGTTTACTATCTCCTTTCCATACACCAAAGTAGTAATGAGACCATCATATGCTACTGGCAGCAAACACAACAACAGGAGAGCTCTATCCTCATCAATCTTCACATAAAGACTCATTATATCCGAGCAAACTTAATTGAACTTCTAGATGTGGGAAACTAGATCTCCTCCATCAGGCATCCATAAACCGTCAGCTATTTCTTCAACCACAGCTTGTTTGTCATATTCTTGCCCATATACGTGTTCTCCAGTTTCTACCAAAGCTCCTTCGATATGGTTTCCATGTTGATTTCTGGTAAAACTTCATCAGCGAGGCACATATGAATCATGTTGAAGGCTATCTCTTCAAGTTTCTCCCACTCTTCAACAGAAATCTTTTTCGGTCTTTTTCGAGTCAAGATTTTGTAGATTTTATTCTGCACCAGCAGATCCTTCATCCTTTACTGCCAAAGGGTGAAGTTACGCTTGCCATCAAATTTTTCAAAGTCCGCCTTAACGGTACTCGATGCCATCTCAACCAGATCTCCAATAACCAAACACAAAAGAGAATAAACAATGTTTAAAGAAATCTGTTCAGCACCTTACCACAATCCCAGGCGAAGCTTTATCCTTTCCTCTACCAGATTTAACAACCAGGGCTCTGATACTAATTATTATTCCAGATGAGTGCTCTGATACCAATCTGTTGGAAACTATCCTTGCTAATTGATGATTGCGGAAACAGCAACAAGGATCCGAGGAAATAGATGCCCATCCTATCAAACCCTAAAAAACCTTAGGGCGAGGAGAAGAGAGGGAGAACGAGAGAGGAAGAGAGAATTTTCAAGGAGAAAATAGCTTATATTTCATTCGTGTTAATTTACAAACTCAATACAGAGTATATATATACCTGGTCAAATTGACCCAACCTAAAAAAAGTCCCCTAGCTAACCTAATATGATGCACTCCTCGAGTCCATGTACACCCATTTTTCACATGCACACACCCATTGGACTAATCCCTAGTCCAATCCATAGGTTAGCCCCTTAGGACCTCACAAACCAAGGCCCTAAGTTCTTAGGATTAAACCCAATTCTAGGTTAAAATAGAAACTACGTTCTGTTCTATTCGCCGCTCGAGCCGGCTCAATCAGCAGTCGGGCCAGCTCGATGGTGATGTCTCCTACAAAAGCCCGAATCACCGCTCTTTGCTCTGCTACTCGAGCCGGCTATCTCAGGGTTCGAGCCGGCTCGACTTCTACTCAGGCTGGCTCTGACAGGAATCGAACATGTCCTTCTAGTGTGTCAACCTGATATACTTTCTGGACTTCTGCTCGAGCTGGCTCTCTCAGGATTTGGGCTGGCTCGACTGAAGTTCTTTGATGGTTGGTTCCATTCACTCCTTGCTCTTTCTCCACCTACTTTTAAGGCTTGAGAGCACCATACCTGAGCTCACAAGGGTATGTCAAACTATACCAATGGCGAACCAAGATGGTTCCAGCCTTTGAAATGAGACACTGGCAAGAACTTGGGGATGCAAAAGGAAGAAGAGAAAAAGAGGGGGGCGGGAAGGAGAGGGGAAGTCCGGAGAGGCTACCGGAGGGCCGCCTCACTCCTCCGGCCATCCAGTGTCTCCATCGTCTCCCTCTCCCTCTCTCTCTTTTTCTCTCTCCACTTCTCCCTCTCCCCCCTCTCTTTGCTGTATCAGTTCGTACTCGACAAGGGGGCATATCAAACGGTGCTGCCGGCTGATTGGTATGGACTCCAGTACCAGCACAGCCAACCTCGGAGTGGATAGGTAGAAAAATGTATGAGTATGAAGCTTTCCCATGGAATGTGTAAAACAGTAAACCATTTCCAGGTTTTATTGTGCTGACAGTAATTACATTTTGCATTTGATGAGTAGATGGAAGAATGGAACATACGCAATCAAAGATGTATTAAACTGTTGTCAAGTAGACTTTGATGACAATGCTAAAAGGTGGAACATGGTAAGAAGAAGAGTAATCTTTGACGGCAAAGCCTATGTACACATGGGTCTGGATGCAAATTGTGGGTTATGATGTTGGAAAGGTAAAGAACATGCAAAATCAAGAATATGAGGAAATTGTCTTTTAGCAACTTATATGCATATGAGTTGTGCGGAATATTTTGCAAGATATCACAAAAATCTTCTATAATCAGTACAATCTTGTCTGCACCATTGAAATGAAAACTTTGATGCAGTCTGATTACTGCTTATACATTGTACTGGTGACTTCTATAAGCAGGTGGTAAGTTGGAAGAATCATTTGATTACAAAGTGAATCTTGTGTAATCAACATATAAAGAGTATGAGCATTCCCCTTGGAGGAGCACATATAAAATTTGAGGTACTGGAGTGCATCAGATCACCAGGTTATCATTTATAGGTTTTTTGTGCTCGAAAATCTGCTGCATTCTGGTTAAGCTGTCTTCAGATAATGCAGAAACGTTACGTGATATTGCAAGTATGCTAGGTAATCAAGATTCGGAGTCAAAGCATACTAAGAAACTTTTCACTTTCCAGTTTAGTGCTTGAAACATATGACCAACTCCGCCATGTCATAAACAACCTGAGAAGAACAAAAGAAAATCTGATTAGGAGTCATGAGGATGCTCAAGGTGATATAACCACTTTGAAGTCCTGCAGTTCTTTCCTGGACCTCCTTGCCACATGATACACAAAACAAAAGAAAAGATGTACGTTAGCAAATTATCAAGTGGATATTGAAGTTGTAGATAAATGGAGAGCATAATGAACTTTATATTTGCAAGCAACTGGAGGGCACTGCGATGGACCAACTTTTCCTGATGTGTAAGTAGTAGTATCAGTAGTATTAGCAAGAAGTACCCACATTTGTTAACCTTCATTGTTATCGAATTAATGCTCCCATCTTGATTTATGTTTGTCAACCTTCTCTCGTTTTTCTTAGGAAAATCATTCAAGTGATATTACAAATTGATTATTATTGGATTTACTGAAGCTCTAGAATTAGTTTCTTAGGAAGGAAGAAATGGAGGTTGTGGTGGTAGATGAACTTCATGGTGAATGAAGGAACATTAAGATTAATATTTAGATCTTGTGATGAGGCAACATGGGAATTCAGGCTTGGAGATTGCTATTGAGAACCTACAGCAAGGTTTGAAACACCATGGTACAGGGACTTACTGGCCATATCAGTATGATGCTCACTGTGAATGATGTGCTTCTATAATCTACTCATGGTTTGCTGATACAAGGTGGTATGACATGATATGATCTGTGATACAGTTGGTTTTCAAACCTTGACATGCAGTAAGATGATTTGCAAGGAAAAACTGACTTAATGACCCCAGAATAAAAGGTGCATGATGAGAATGAACAGAATTGTCAAGCAGAAATACATTTTAAATAATTTTTTTATTAATAATGATAATGATTTAATAAAATATGATGTACAATGGTGTATGATATATGTCCTGTTTGTTGATGTAATTGAAATGTTGAGACAATGGAAGTACTTAATTGAAGAACATTATTTTATCATTCCAGGTTTAGTAATAGCATCAAGTCATCAATCAACTGTGCCATTCTGTTTTCCTACAAGTTTCCTGTTATTTAGTAGATTCTTTTGTCTTCTGTTAAACTATCATAGGTGTCAATGCAGAACATATTGGCACGCTGAAATTTTATTTTGTCTATGTTCAAAACATATTTCTTGGCAGAGACACAATCTTTTGCTAATGCAGACTTTACATTTGTCATGCATCTGGGCTTATTTTTTCATAAGAACATCCTTCCAGCTTGTTGGACATAATTAACAACCTAGGAGTTAAATGAATCCAGAGTTTCACCATGACCATGGTTATTCATTCAGAATACGAAACACTTGATGTGCACCTATATTTCTCGGCAGGGTGCATGGAGTCATGGTGGCAGAGATGCCTCTCATTGCAACTTGTACCGAGCACCGTAGACAAGGAATGTGCAGGCGTCTTGTTGGTGTAATTGAAGAGGTATTTAGTTTCTTTTTCAGTTTATATATATATGTATGTGTGTGTGTATGTGTATGTGTTTATATACATATATATGTATGTATATATCTACATATGTGTGCGCGCGCATGCACGCGCGTGTGTGTGCTGCAACTATTTACTCATCAGGATAACAATGAAAGAGAGAACATGCTTGGCAAATGTAATCTATAAGTGGCTCAGTGAAATTGAAGCTTTATGAGCTGCCATTTAGGACATTGTGCTTAAACCTTGGCTATTAAATGCCTCCACAAACTTTATCTGGATACTTCTGCACACCTTATAAATGTGTTGGACTGGTTTTGCCATGAAGCTGTAATTTGCATCTGTGACCCGATGGCTATAAATTTTGTAGGGTTTCGAGTATAATGAATGACAAGTTTTTCACATAAGATCATTTAGAGACTCATTTGTATTGTCATGCTTCATATAGAGCTCTATAGAACGAGCTAATTCATCTCATTAGCTGGAACTTAGTACTGGTTTAGCTTCTTCAAAAGCAACTTTGTCAGACTAATTTATCTGTAAAACATAGGCTACTGAGGTCACACTTGCCATTATTCTGTTAAAGTGAATGCGGTATCAGTTAAACAATTGAACCTATATAGTTAAGACTATTTTTAATTTCTAGTCATTTTCCAATGTGAATTTACTGTTCTGCACCTTAACATAATCTAGAGATTTTTTTTAAATGCATGTATCCTTACTTATATGACACTGCAAGAACAGATGCTGAAATCTCTGAAGGTTGAAATGCTGGTTTTATCAGCAATTCCAGATTTAGTTGATACATGGACATCAGTTTTTGGTTTTGAACCCATTGAAGATGATGAGAAGAAGCGGCTACATAATTTCAGCTTTATGACATTTCCTGGAACTGTACTGTTAAAAAAGATTTTATGTCAAGATACAGATAAAAAAATCAGGTGTGCATTTTTATTTACTAGAAACTTATGTTGTCTAGGGCTTCCCTCCCTAACTCACATGTATCTTTTCTTTCAATAGGGCAGTTTTCTTTTTCGTGCCATGAACACTTCATGAAGTATTCCAATGACTAATGTCATAAGCTTTTCCAGCAATGCAGGAGATATTAGAGAATTCTATTCAAGTGAAGATCAATCTCAAAATTTGGGGGCTTTTCACGAAAAAACTATTTAGGAAAACTGCATAAGTCTTCCAGATATGATGTAACTGATACAGAATGACAATCGCTGCTACTGGTTTTGCCTTGATCTGCTAGTACAAAAACAAGTAAATGGTCTGCAGAAAAATGTACCAGTATCATCTGTTAATAGTCTTTTCTCAACAGCTACGGATTATGAATATGATGATGCAAGCAATATAAATTCCCACATTCCAAGGATAAGAACTTCGAATATGCATGAGATGGATCAGTATCTTTGACGGAACAAGGTGTTCATGCTCAGATGCCGGTAGCCAATGTTTTATCTCCCACCTATTCCAATTTTATCGCTTTCTGTTTTCCGGTTGTGGATAATGAACATCCCACAAACCCAAGCTTTGACAGAACTTAAGCAATCATGAGACATAGAAACACATCACGGAATGTCAATATTCATATCGAGGACAGTATTGCAGACAGTGAATCACTGTGAAGGTGGTGATGGTGAACCTAAAAGCACTATTGAAGTGACAGAAGTTACATATGGAACAATGTGAGACTGGCTGAAAATTTCCTTTGTTTGGAAACTCCTGACTTGAATAATTTGATACTGGGTGAGCTTGATAATACTGGAAGTTCTGTAGATGACTCCTCCAGCATATGCAAACATAAAATATGTGGTTCTTCTGGTGGAAGCCTTCCAGTTGCCAATGTATGCATCACGGGGAGCATTAATGCTGATGCTAATGCTGCATGCCTTTTTGCATCAGAGATACCTTGACATGCCTCATCAAGAGCATGCATGTGTGGATACAAATCAAGCAGGGAAAGTTTCATTATCAGGATGTGCTTCCAGATGTCAAACGATGTGTGATATCTGCAGCAAAGGCTTTAAGCTTGGAGAAAGAAGTTTTCTAAACTTGTAGGGAGACTATGGAGCGGAACTTGTAAGATTAATGAAAATAGTCTTCCAACCCTCAGAAGAATGATTGCATTGGACTCCGCAGAAATGGAAGATCTCTCAATTAATTGCTGAAGAATACCAGAAAACTGGTGGAGATGGTTTACCGTATTGAGCTTCTTCCGCTAAGGCTGTGAGCTTCAACAGAAATGTTTATTAAAAATGTTATCTCCTGCACATCTGGGTAAGCCTGCGAGGGAATCTCTCGTAATGTTAAAAAGCTTTTTTTTTTTTTTTTTTTTTTTTTTTTTGCTAGAGAAAGATGCAAGAAAAGAATTACATGGTGTTGCTGCGACGCTCTGGATGAGGATGATGAGGCCGGTCCAATGTCGAGCTGGAGATCAGTGGTGAACTAGGATGGTGAATTCTGATAGAAAACTCATAAAAAAAGTTCACGAACTAGGAGGGATCCTCCGGTTCAGGATCCTTTAATGGTTAAGTTAGCTGGGGCTCAAGAATAGATGGTGAAAAAAAGCGTAGAATTATCTTGGGAGAGTCCCTTCTCCTCTTTATATAGAGGATTTTTGTTATGCAGTTTGATAACCATTTGGTTTTGGATAAGCATCAAATCTCAGTTTATTAAAAGTTGGTTGTAATAGATTGGCCAACTCTCAAGAGATCGTGGGTTGACCCATGGAGAAAAGCTTGTTCGAAGGCTTTGTCAGCACTTACGGAAGATCGGTCGAAGTCCGATGTCCTCCCAATGTCGGTTGGGTGCAGATCTGAGCAGGTCGGCTAGATACCGATATAAAGTTGATTTATATCCAACCTGGTCTTGAATATTGTTGATAGATAGTTTTGGGATCGTCCTGACCGTTATGATGGTTCTTCAGCAGCACGTTAATACAATGCTGATCATGTGGTCAGAGGTCGGTTTAGTGTACTAACACGGCATAAATAAATAGCTGCTTTGTATTGAACTAAGAAATTGTTGTTTGAAACTGCATCGCAAGCATTGCCAACATCAAGACGACAACCTGATTAGTCTGATGCATTCGACTTCTTTATTTGAAAATGGACATCAGAGTTAGAACGTTTATATGCGTTGTAGTATCGACTTTGATGTTGCCCCCAAGGAACATTCTCTGAATTAGATGATTAGCAATAGCATAATAATTGTGCGATTCCCAACCATAGTGTGAAAAACTGCACAAGTTTGTGCAAGATTCATGCGTTCTATCTGTTGGGGGAGCGGGATGAAAAGTTTGCTTCGTTAGACGATGCTTAATAAGTTTAGAACTAAAAAGGATAACAAGGTTTTAAATTCGCTCATGGAAGACGATGCACAGCTGTCCTAACCCATCTTGGTACTTGTGATGGGGAATGTTCTAGGACATGTCAGATGGGATGCCGGGACGGCCTTTCCGGTGCCCAATTTTGGACTGGCATCTTGTAGGATGCCCCACCGAATTGAAGCCGTGATCAAGATTTTCTAAATTTAAAGGCACGTGGTTACACTTCCTTGCTCCTAAGTTTGGTGCTAGCGATGCTACACCATGTTAGCAAATGGCTACAGGGTTCCAACGCAGTTTTGTAAATTTATCAAACATTGTAAATTAGAGCTGACCAAGACGCATCCAAATTGTATGAATGAATGACTTCATCAGTAGAACTCGCAAGTTCAAATTGAAGTTAATGAATCCGCATGTTCAACATGTTTAAACCGAATGTAATAAATTTGCATGTTCAAAATTGAACTGAATCCGCATGTTCAATATGCATGTTTAAATCGAACTTAATGAATCCACATGTTTAACATGCATATTCATCACAATCAAGATATTTTTAGAAATAAAACTAAAAGATGATATTTTTAAAAATTATTATTTAAATAATAATATTTTAAAAAAATCTCAAATCATTTTTAAATTTTTAAAATATTTTATTTATCAACAAACGATATTAACTTTCTATTTTAATAGATAAAAATATTTTTTCTTATATATATATATGAAGGATCACTAAAGAGAAAGGGATGGAGATGGAGAAAGCTACTAAAAGGAGAAGATAAGGTGCTCAGAATTGGAAAAGAAGAAAGAGAAGGAGATGAGATTACGAGGAAGGAGAGGAGGAAGAAACTACCGCTAGTGAGAAAAGATGAAGGTAGAGAGAGAGCCTTCATGGAAAGTCTTAAGAAAGCAAGGCAAAAAAAATAAGACGATGAGAAGAAAAGAGAAGAGAGAAGATGGAGATAAAAATAATTTGATCATTTTATTTAATATAGGATCATATTGAAATATCTCTAAAACTTGAATGACTAGTTTAACAACTTTTAAAATCAAAGAGATGTAAATAAAATTATATTAAAATTGAGAAAACAAGTACCATATCAAGAATGGATAATCTCATAACAAATGCATAAAACATTAAAACCCATGCAGCAACTTCATCTAAAAATAGACAACCTCCTAACAAATACCTAAAGGATAATACTTTCTACACCACCTATGGTGTAAAACTTTAGACGTGGAATGCACCGCCTATTCCCATTAGTCCATCTGGCGCTTTTGTGGCATGAAGTGATATATGTCATTTTTCATCCAGGTAGGCATCTGAAAGCTAAAGAAAATAAAAATATGATGCTGTTCCATCACTGAATACATTTAATGCACGCAATATTCTACTTTTCAACTATAATATGATGAAAATATCCTTTCCCTCCAAGATAGAATATTTTTACTATTTAGCAATCAGTCTGAATATTTTAAATGCTACTCTTCTAACTCTTTTTTCTCATTTTGTTGAGCTTCTGCTTAAGCATTTGGATATCCGAGATTTAGTCTACCGTAAGAAAGATGCATTCAAATTTGTTGGCTATCATTCAAATAATATTATTCATCCAAGCAACATATTTCATTCATCAGGTAAAATACCATCTGTTGGGGATAAATCCCGCTCCTGCCGAAGCCCGGCCCGACGCTCAGCCCAATGTAACCAGTAGCCGCTGAAGAGCTTTAGCGCCAGGCGCCAGGCCGAGCCCCTACCACGGCCGAACTGCCTAGAGGCCGAACTCCCCTGCACCCAGGTCCGGGCCGAACTGCCTAGAGGCCGAACTCCCCTGCGCCAAGGTCCGGGCCGAACTACCTAGCTGCCGAACTCCCCAGCGCCAGGCTCCGGGCCGAACTCCCTCCGCCCGCCGAACTTCCTGACGGCCGAGCTCCTTGGACTCCAAGCGGCAGGACTTCTTCGGGAGACGGACTCCTCCCAGACGCCCGTTCGGCCACCCGAACTCCTCTCGGGTTTTCCTTTCGGACCGACTCCAGGCGAGCCCAGGCGGCCGAACCCCTTCGGGCCGACTCCAAGCGGCCGAGCTTCAATGAAGTCCTCTCAGCGGCCGAACTCTGTTACAAGTCCGAACTCCTCCGGACGAACTGTCGCCTGCAGCAAGATCGGACGGCGCCTTCCTCTCCGTACCGGACTCCATGCGGCCCACGACTCGCCAGTATGGCTCCCACGATCCACCGGACGACGCCTTCCTCTCCGTACCGGACTCCATGCGGCCCACGACTCGCCAGTATGGCTCCCACGATCCACCGGACGACGCCTTCCTCTCCGTACCGGACTCCATGCGGCCCACGACTCGCCAGTATGGCTCCCACGATCCACCGGACGACGCCTTCCTCTCCGTACCGAACTCCATGCTGCCCGACGACTCTCTGCCAGACGGCACAGCCGTCACCATCAACTAAGCTCCGCTATAAAAGGACCCCTCCCGACATACTAAGGCTAAGCTCTCTGAACTCTCGACTCTCTAAGCTCTCCTCCTCATCTCTAAGCTCCGGAACTCATTCCGAGCACTCCATTACTGTTGGCCGGAAACTAACTTGACCGTCGGAGGGTCCTGCCGGAGCCACCACCCCACCGGTTCCGGACGGGACTTCGTTTTGCAGGTCCCCGGCGGCGACCTCAGCGGCCTCGATTGCGGCGACCTCCGGCGGCGACGGATTTCTGCACCAACAGATTGGCGCTAGAGGAAGGGCCTGAACCTTCGAGGTTCCCTTGTTCTTAAAGGAGTGCTCGGCGACGATTTCCTTCCCCTGCTCCGGATCTCTCTTCTCCCTCTTCAGAATTCCTTTCTCTGGAAAGAGGAAATGCCCCCCAGAAGGAGCTTCGACCCGGCGCTCGACGGCCTCCGCGGCTCGATCCCGTTCGAGTCCGTCCGCTCCCTGCTCCGGCCCCGGTGACTCGGGCCCGCTCTATAGCCGCGGTGGATACGGAGCAGTTCAACCTAGCTCATCCGACAGGTTCCGTGGCCTCACGGAGGCATTGCAGGCGGTGCTGCACAGCAAGCCCTCAGTGGCGACTCCGACCGGAGAACCCACCATTGGGACGTCGGGAATCCGGCCCCAAGGAAGCGTACCAAGGCCAGCGTACCGGTCGCCCCAGAGAAGGGGAAACCGAGGGCCAGGGATCCGTGTTCGGATCATTGTTATCGACCTGGGGGAGACCTCGCCCACTCGTAGTCAGAAAGCCATCCGAAGATCAGCAGACCAAGACGACGCCCTCGATTGCCAAAGGCTACGGGAAGATGGACCGGCGAATTGAAGAACTTCGTCCGCGTCACCTCGGCTCATCATGACGTGCCGAACCTCCCTTCTCTCCCAGAAAATTATGCAAGAACCTGTTCCACCGACCTTCGAGCTCCCTCAACTGGAAAGCTACGATGGAACTTCTGATCCGGTTGATCACCTGGGGGCCTTCCGGGCCATGATGCTGCTTCACGGCGCTTCAGATGCCGTGCTGTGCCGAGCCTTCCCGTCTACCTTAAAGGGAGCAGCGAGGAACTGGTACTCGGCGTTGAAGCCCAACACGATCTTCTCTTTCGACCAGATGAGCAGTCGGTTCGCGGCCCACTTCATCAGCAGCCGACGACCGAGCCGAGGTTCAGATTCCCTGATGAGCGTCAAGCAGAAGCAAGGGGAATCCATCCGGACTTACGTCACTCGATTCAACGCCGCGGCATTGGAAGTCCGGGACCTGGACCAGTCTGTCGCGATGGCCGCACTTAAGGGCGGCCTTCAGAAAAATAACTTGCTGTTCTCTCTGGAAAAAAGGTATCCCAGGGACTTCGCCGACCTGCTGGCTCGAGCCGAGAGATATGCCCGTGCGGAAGAAGCCTTCAAATTGAAAGATGAGGAGCTCGTCAGAAAGGACCGGCTGGCGGACGAGGAAGAGCTGGGTGAAGCTCGGCTGCACTCGCAGACCCCCTACGAAAGCAGGCGGGCCCGAACTCCTCGAACTCGCCCTGATAAAGAGGCGCGAAGGAGTCCTCCTCCCGGAAGGTTCCGCCGCTATGCCCCCCTCAACGCTCCTCGAACCCAGATTCTCACCGAAGTAAAACACCAGCTGCCAAGACCGGAAGGATTACGATCTCCCCCAAACAAGCGCGATCGAAATAAGTACTGCCTCTACCATCACGACCACGGCCACGACACGGAGGGATGCATCCAGCTCCGAGACGAAATTGAGGAGCTCGTCAGAACGGGTCGGCTGGGTAAATTCCTCCGGTACCGGCCTGAAGCAGAAAAAGATCGGCTAAGGGCGCTGCCGTAGCCAGAGACTGCAAGAAGGTCGGCCACCTTACGGCGTCGTTCACATTGCCCCTGGGAAGATCTCGGTGCATCAGCGATTCGCCGTCTCCCAGCAACAAGAGCTTGCACCAAATTGAGGAGTTCAGCATGAGGAGGTCGTCCACCCCGGAACTTATTGCCGAAGAAATGCGGAGGAACAACGTTATCACGATCTTGAAATACAGAATTTGGGGGATGCGCTACTAGTAACTTCCTTTCAATAAAATTTCTTTCTTTCGATAATATTATTCCTGGATGCGAAAACCATGTAGTGACAGGGAAAAAGCGGCCAACCGCGTTAGGAACAGGAGGAGAACCTCGTCCTAACGCGAGCAATAAGCTCGGTCGCAGGAGATAAGATCTCCCCCGAGCGCGTCGGCCGCAGGAGATAAGATCTCCCCCGAGGGAAGCTCGGCCGCAGGAGATAAGATCTCCCCCGAGCGCGCACTTCAACCTCGGCTAGAGATAAGATCTCTCCCGAGCGACCGGAACAACCTCGGTTAGGAACAGGAGGAGAACCTCGTCCTAACACGAGTGCCAACCTCGGCTAGAGATAAGATCTCTCCCGAGCGACCGTTGACAACCTCGGCTAGAGATAAGATCTCTCCCGAGCGACCGGAACAACCTCGGTTAGGAACAGGAGGAGAACCTCGTCCTAACACGAGCACCAACCTCGGCTAGAGATAAGATCTCTCCCGAGCGACCGTTGACAACCTCGGCTAGAGATAAGATCTCTCCCGAGCGACCGAACAACCTCGGTTAGGAACAGGAGGAGAACCTCGTCCTCAACCTCGGCTAGAGATAAGATCTCTCCCGAGCGACAACCTCGGCTAGAGATAAGATCTCTCCCGAGCGACCGGAACAACCTCGGTTAGGAACAGGAGGAGAACCTCGTCCTAACACGAGTGCCAACCTCGGCTAGAGATAAGATCTCTCCCGAGCGACCGTTGACAACCTCGGCTAGAGATAAGATCTCTCCCGAGCGACCGGAACAACCTCGGTTAGGAACAGGAGGAGAACCTCGTCCTAACACGAGCACCAACCTCGGCTAGAGATAAGATCTCTCCCGAGCGACCGTTGACAACCTCGGCTAGAGATAAGATCTCTCCCGAGCGACCGGAACAACCTCGGTTAGGAACAGGAGGAGAACCTCGTCCTAACACGAGCACCAACCTCGGCTAGAGATAAGATCTCTCCCGAGCGACCGTTGACAACCTCGGCTAGAGATAAGATCTCTCCCGAGCGACCGAACAACCTCGGTTAGGAACAGGAGGAGAACCTCGTCCTAACACGAGTGCACAACCTCGGCTAGAGATAAGATCTCTCCCGAGCGACCGTTGACAACCTCGGCTAGAGATAAGATCTCTCCCGAGCGACCGAAACAACCTCGGTTAGGAACAGGAGGAGAACCTCGTCCTAACACGAGTGCCAACCTCGGCTAGAGATAAGATCTCTCCCGAGCGACCGTCGACAACCTCGGCTAGAGATAAGATCTCTCCCGAGCGACCGGAACAACCTCGGTTAGGAACAGGAGGAGAACCTCGTCCTAACACGAGTGCCAACCTCGGCTAGAGATAAGATCTCTCCGAGCGACCGTTGACAACCTCGGCTAGAGATAAGATCTCTCCCGAGCGACCGGAACAACCTCGGTTAGGAACAGGAGGAGAACCTCGTCCTAACACGAGTGCCAACCTCGGCTAGAGATAAGATCTCTCCCGAGCGACCGTTCGACAACCTCGGCTAGAGATAAGATCTCTCCCGAGCGACCGGAACAACCTCGGTTAGGAACAGGAGGAGAACCTCGTCCTAACACGAGTGCCAACCTCGGCTAGAGATAAGATCTCTCCGAGCGACCGTTGACAACCTCGGCTAGAGATAAGATCTCTCCCGAGCGACCGGAACAACCTCGGTTAGGAACAGGAGGAGAACCTCGTCCTAACACGAGCACCAACCTCGGCCGCAGGAGATAAGATCTCCCCCGAGGGAAGCTCGGCTGCAGGAGATAAGATCTCCCCCGAGCGCGCACTTCACTTCGGCTGCAGGAGATAAGATCTCCCCCGAGGGAAGCTCGGCCGTAGGAGATAAGATCTCCCCCGAGCGCGCACTTCAACCTCGGCTGCAAGATAGGAGGTCTCCCTCGAGTCGACTTCAACTGATGAAGATAATGTCGCCCCCGAGGAGCTCAAATCCGACCTCGACCGAAGGAGGCGAGTTTTACTTCGGCTTCAACATCAGCTTCATCGACTTTAGCTGGAAACGAGTTCCATTTCAACTCCAAACATCGACTGAAGATGAGGTCTCCCCCAAGCCTCAGCCTCAACTTCAGCGTCAATATTGGCTGGAGATGAGACCTCCCCCGAGCTTCAGCTGCAACAAATGCGGAGCCTGGAAGAAGACTTCGGCAGTCGCCCTGTTTTGGTACTCCCTTCCTTCAATTTTTGAACTCGGGAGTGGGGGGGCTACTGTTGGGGATAAATCCCGCTCCTGCCGAAGCCCGGCCCGACGCTCAGCCCAATGTAACCAGTAGCCGCTGAAGAGCTTTAGCGCCAGGCGCCAGGCCGAGCCCCTACCACGGCCGAACTGCCTAGAGGCCGAACTCCCCTGCACCAAGGTCCGGGCCGAACTGCCTAGAGGCCGAACTCCCCTGCGCCAAGGTCCGGGCCGAACTACCTAGCTGCCGAACTCCCCAGCGCCAGGCTCCGGGCCGAACTCCCTCCGCCCGCCGAACTTCCTGACGGCCGAGCTCCTTGGACTCCAAGCGGCAGGACTTCTTCGGGAGACGGACTCCTCCCAGACGCCCGTTCGGCCACCCGAACTCCTCTCGGGTTTTCCTTTCGGACCGACTCCAGGCGAGCCCAGGCGGCCGAACCCCTTCGGGCCGACTCCAAGCGGCCGAGCTTCAATGAAGTCCTCTCAGCGGCCGAACTCTGTTACAAGTCCGAACTCCTCCGGACGAACTGTCGCCTGCAGCAAGATCGGACGGCGCCTTCCTCTCCTCCGACTCCACCGGACTCCATGCGGCCCACGACTCGCCAGTATGGCTCCCACGATCCACCGGACGACGCCTTCCTCTCCGTACCGGACTCCATGCGGCCCACGACTCGCCAGTATGGCTCCCACGATCCACCGGACGACGCCGTCCTCTCCGTACCGGACTCCATGCGGCCCACGACTCGCCAGTATGGCTCCCACGATCCACCGGACGACGCCCTCCTCTCCGTACCGAACTCCATGCTGCCCGACTACTCTCTGCCGGACGGCACAGCCGTCACCATCAACTAAGCTCCGCTATAAAAGGACCCCTCCCGACATACTAAGGCTAAGCTCTCTGAACTCTCGACTCTCTAAGCTCTCCTCCTCATCTCTAAGCTTCGGAACTCATTCCGAGCACTCCATTACTGTTGGCCGGAAACTAACTTGACCGTCGGAGGGTCCTGCCGGAGCCACCACCCCACCGGTTCCGGACGGGACTTCATTTTGCAGGTCCCCGGCGGCGACCTCAGCGGCCTCGATTCCGGCGACCTCCGGCGGCGACGGATTTCTGCACCAACACCATCTATAGATCCATTATGATATCTATAGACAAAACACCTCTCAAATATATTTTTTAATATTTTTATTATATTACTATATCAAAAATGTGATATTCTGTAGTTAAAACACCTCTCAAATATATCTTTCAATATTTTTATGATATCTAATATCAAAATTATGATATTTAAAGTCAAAATTATAACATGTAAAGTCAAAATTATGATATCCTGCATATAAAATAATTTTTGAAGCTAGTTTTGACAATATTATAACATACTAGATCACAATTATGATATTATATATTAATATTATAACATCTTATAGGTAAAATGCCTCTCAAATATATTTTTTAATATTTTTATAGCATTTCTATGTCAAAAATATGTCATCTTATAGGTAAAACATCTTTCAAATATATCTTCTAATATTTTTATTATATCTAATATTAAAATTATGATATTTAAAATCAAAATTATAACATCCTACATGTAAAACATCTTTTGAAGTTAATTTTGATAATATTATAACATACCGGATCATAATTATGATATTATATGTTAATATTATGATATCTTATAAATAAAATATCTTCTAAATATATTTTTTGATATTTTTATAGTATTTTTATATCAAAAATATTGCATCCTATAGATAAAATATCTCTTAAATATATCTTTCAGCATTTTTATTACATCTAATATTAAAATTATGATATTTAAATTTAAAATTATAACACTTAAAATCAAAATTATGGTATCTTACATGTAAAACATCTTTTAAAGATAGTTTTGACAATACTATAATATACTAGATTACAACTATGATATTATATATTAATATTATGACATCTTGTAGGTAAAACATCTCTTAAATATATTTTTAATATTTTTATAGCATTTCTATATCAAAAATATAGCATCCTATAGATAAAATACCTCTCAAATATATTTTCTAATATTTTTATAATATCTAATATCAAAATTATGATATTTAAAATCAAAATTATGATATTTAAAGTTAAAATTATGACATCTTGCATGTAAAATAATTTTTGAAGATAATTTTGATAATATTATAACATAGTAGATCACAACTATGATATTATATGTTAATATTATGATCTTATAGATAAAACACCTTTCAAATATTTTTTTTGATATTTTTATAGCATTCTTATGTCAAAAATATAGTATACTATAGGTAAAACACCTCTCAAATATATCTTCCAGTATTTTTATGATATCTAATATCAAAATTATGATATTTAAAATTAAAATTATAATATCCTACATATAAAACATCTTTTGAAGATAGTTTTGACAATATTATAACATATTAGATCATAATTGTGTCATTATATATTAATATTATGATATTTTATAGGTAAAACATCTTTCAAATATATTTTTTGATATTTTTATAGCATTCCAATATCAAAAATATTACATTCTTTATGTAAAATATTTTTCAAATATATCTTTCGATATTTTTATGATATCTAATATCAAAATTATAATATTTAAAGTTAAAATTATGACATCTTATATGTAAAACATCTTTTGAAGATAGTTTTGATAATATATAACATATTAGATCACAACTATAATATTATATGTTAATATTATGAAATCTTACAGATAAAATATCTTTTAAATATATTTTTTAATATTTTTATAATAATTTTATATCAAAAATATGATATTCTATAGATAAAATACCTCTCAAATATATCTTTTAATATTTTTATAATATCTAATATTAAAATTATAATATTTAAAATCAAAATTATGATATTTAAAATCAAAATTATGACATCCTGCATGTAAAATATCTTTTAAAGATAATTTTAATAATGTTATAACATACTAGATCACAACTATGATATTAAATATTAATATTATAAAATTTTATAGATAAAATATCTTTTAAATATATTTTTTAATATTTTTATAGTATTTTTATATAAAAAAATATGACATCATATAGATAAAACACATTCCAAATATATCTTTCAAAATTTTTATAATATCTAATATTAAAATTATGATATTTAAAATTAAAATTATGATATTTAAAATCAAAATTATAAAATTCTGCATTTAAAACATCATTTTGATAATATTATAACATACTAGATCATAACTATGACATTATACGTTAATATTATGACATCTTATAGATAAAACATCTTTCAAATATATTTTTTGATATTTTTATAGCATTTCTATATCAAAAATATGACATTCTGTAGGTAAAACACCTTTCAAATACATCTTTCAACATTTTTATGATATTTAAAATCATAATTATGATATTTAAAGTTAAAATTATGATATCCTGCATGTAAAATATCTTTTGAAGATAGTTTTGCCAATATTATAACATACTAGATCACAACTATGATATTATATGTTAATATTATAATATCTTATCGATAAAATATCTTATAAATATATTTTTTGATATTTTTATAACATTTATGTATTAAAAATATAGCATCTTATAAATAAAATACCTCTCAAATATATCTTTCAGTATTTTTATGATATCTAATATCAAAATAATGATATTAACTCAAAATTATGACATCCTACATGTAAAACATCTTTTGAAAATAATTTTGATAATATTATAACATACTATATCACAGCTATAACATTATATGTTAATATTATGACATCTTATAGGTTAAATACCTCTTAAATATATTTATTGATATTTTTATAGTATTTTTATATTAAAAATATGATATTCTATAGGTAAAACATCACTTAAATATATCTTTCAGAATTTTTATGATATCTAATATTAAAATTATGATATTTAAAATTAAAATTATTATATCTTATATGTAAAATATCTTTTGAAGGTACTTTTGATAATATTATAACATACTAAATTACAACTATGACATTATATGTTAATGTTATGATATCTTATAGGTAAAACACATCTCGAATATATTTTTTGATATTTTTATAATATTTTTATATAAAAAAATATGACATCCTGTAGATAAAAAATCTCTCAAATATATCTTTCAGCATTTTTATGACATCTAATATCAAAATTATGATATTTAAAGTTAAAATTATTACATTTAAAGTTAAAATTATGATATCCTGTATGTAAAATATCTTTTAAAGATAATTTTGATAATATTATAATATACTAAATCACAACTATGATATTATATGTTAATATTATGACATCTTATAAATAAAATATCTTTAAAATATATTTTTTGATATTTTTATAGCATTTCTATATCAAAAATATGATATTCTGTAGATAAAAATATCTTTCAAATATATATTTTATTATTTTTATAACATATAATATCAAAATTATAATATTGAAAGTCAAAATTATGATATTTAAAGTCAAAATTATAACATCCTGCATATAAAACATCTTTTGAAGATAGTTTTGATAATACTATAACATACTAAATCACAACTATAAAATTATATATTAATATTATGACATCTTATTGATAAAATACCTTCTAAATATATTTTTTGATATTTTTATAATATTTCTATATCAAAAATATGACATCCTGTAGGTAAAATAGAAACTTTATATTTTTTATATGCATTTTTTGATTTCAAATATTATGATATTATAGATTAATATTATGACATGTTGTAGATATGATATCTTAAAATGGGTACTTTATATTTTCTATATCCATTTTTTGACTTTAAATAACCTTCTATACATCTTCTACAGAGATTTTTATAAATGATTAGCTGGATGAGACTTCATAAGATAGTTGTCTTGAGAATTCACGTTCTTTTGATGCATCATATATAGATAATAATTTATGATAAGAAGAAAAGCAAAGAAGAAACAAGAAAGAGATTGTCAAGAATGAAATATTATAAATTTTTTATTGCTTATTATAATTTATAAATCAAATATTTTAATTTTATTAAAATATAAAATATATTATAGCATATATTTGAAAGAACTGTTATTTTAATAAAATATCATCATAAATTTCTGTAAATATTACATTCAAGGATGTTTTTATTTTAGAATGTCATAATTTTAATACAAGATGTCATAATTATGTATTCGAGAATGTTTCTATTCTAGAATGTTTCTGTTCTAGGATGTCATAATTTTGATCCTTAATATCATAATTTTGATCTTTAATGTTATAACTTTGATACAAAATATCATAGAATGTCATAATTCTAAGTTCGAAAATATTTCTATTCTAGAATGTTATAATTTTGATCCTTAATATCATAATTTTGATACATAATATTATAATTCTACGTTCGGAGATGTTTCTATTTCAAGATATCATAATTTTGATCTTTAATATTATAATTTTGATACAGGATGTCATAGGATATCATAATTCTATATTCGGAGATGTTTTTATTCTAGGATGTCATAATTTTGACTCTTAATGTCATAATTTTGACTCTTAATATCATAATTTTAACCCAAGATGTCATAATTCTACGTTCGAAGATGTTTCTATTTCATGATGTGATAATTTTGATTCTTAATATCATAATTTTGATACAGGATATCACATGATATCATAATTCTATGTTCGGAGATGTTTCTGTTCTAGAATATCATAATTTTAATGTTTAATATCATAATTTTGATACAAAATATCACAGGATGTCATAATTATGCATTCGAAAATATTTTTGTTCTAGGATGTCATAATTTTGAACTTTAATGTCATAATTTTGATATAAGATGTTATAATTCTGCATTCAGAAATATTTATGTTCTAGTATGTTATAATTTTGACACAGAATATTATAATTATATGTTCGTAAAATATTTCTATTTTAAGATATCATAATTTTTATTCTTAATGTTATAATTATGATCCTTAAGAGTAATCCTGAAAAATAAACATCCCCTAATGCAAAATTATGATATCATGTATTAAAAATATGATATTAAGGATAAAAATTATTATATTCTAGAGCAAAAATATATTTAAACGCAGAATTATGACATCCTATGATAGTCAGTATTAAAATTATGATATTAAAGATTAAAATTATAACATCCTGAAATAGAAACATCCTTGAACATAGAATTATGACATGATATGTCAAGATTATGATATTAAGGATCACAATTATAAGATCCTGAAATAAAAATATTTTCTAATATAAAATTATAATATTCTATGTTAAAATTATGACATTAAGGACCAAAATTATGACATCTTAAAACAAAAATATCTCCAAATGCAAAATTATAACATCATGTAATATTCTGTATCAAAATTATGACATACTAAAATAAAAATATCTCCGAACGTAGAATTATGACATCATGTATTAAAATTATAATATTAAGGATCAAAATTATAACATCCTAAAATAGAAATATTCTCGAATGCAGAATTATAATATCTTTTGACATCCTATATCAAAATTATGATATCCTGAAACAGAAATATCCTCAAATGCATAATTATGATATCTTATATTAAAATTATGATAATAAGAATCAAAATTATGACATTCTAGAACAGAAATATCTTCGAACATAGAATTATGATATCCTATGATATTTTATATTAAAATTATGGTATTAAGAGTCAAAATTATGACATCCTAGAATAGAAATATTCTCGAACGCAGAATTATGACATCATGTGATATCCTCTGTCAAAATTATGACCTTAAGAATCAAAATTATGATATCATGAAATAAAAATATTTTCAAACATAAAATTATGATATTGTGTCGATATTTAAAATCAAAATTATGGCATTCTAAAATAGAAATAACTCCGAATGCAGAATTATGATATCTTGTATCAAATTTATTACATTAAAAATTAAAATTATGATATCCTGAAATAGAAACATCCTTAAAAATAATATTTATAAAAATTTAAAATAATATTTTATTAAAGTAACAATTCTTTCAAACATCTCCTATAATATATTTCATATTTTGATGAAATTAAAATATTTAATTTATAAATTATAATAAATAATAAAAAATTTATAATATTTTATTCTTGACAATCTTCTCACTTGTTTCTCCTACGCTTTTTTTTGCCATAAATTATTATCTATATGTACTGCACTAAAAGAACGTAGATTCTCAAGACAACCACCTCATGAAGTCTCATCCAACTGATCATTTACAAAAATCTCTATAGAAAATGTATAGAAGATTATTTGAAGTCAAAAAATATATATAAAAAATATAAAGTACCTATTTTAAGATATCATATCTACAATATATTATAATATTAATCTATAATGTCATAATATTTGAAGTCAAAAAATATATATAGAAAATATAAAGTACCCATTTTACTTATAGGATGTCATATTTTTGACATAATAATGCTATAAAAATATCAAAAAATATATTTGTAAGATATTTTATCTATAAGATGTCATAATATTAACATATAATATCATAGTTGTGATATAGTATATTATAATATTGCCAATACTACCTTCAAAAGATATTTTAGATATAGGATGTCATAATTTTAATTTTAAATATAATAATTTTAAATTTAAATATCATAATTTTGATATTAGATATCATAAAAATGATATCTATAGAATGTCATATTTTTGACATAAAAATACTATAAAAATATCAAAAAAAATATATTTAGAATATATTTTATCTACAATATGTCATAATATTAATATATAATATTATGATTATTATTGGTGCATAATCTGATTGACGTCGGATCGAGCTGGAGTGGAGGAGGATAAGATCGTCATCAATGATCTGCAAAATAAAGTTCCATTCGGAGTCGATGGTGGTAGCTCCGGTGGAATCCTCCGACAATCAAGTCAGCTCTTCTGACCAACAGAAATTGAGTGCTCAGGAATGAGAAGTGAGCTTTGAGCTTTAGATGGGAGAGGAGAGCTTCGAGAAAATATATCTAGAGGATTTCTTTTATAAACGGAGCTTGAATGATGATGACGACCATACCATCTGGTAGTGGACTGCTCGAGATGGTGTGGGATCCCGTACGGAAAAAGAGGTATCACTAGACTGGTAGTGGCAGCCATGTTATCCGACCGTGGACCGCATGGGGCTGGTTACGGAGGAAAATGTGCTGCCAGACTGGTGGTGACGACCATACCGTCCGATAGAGTCGCCCATGGCAGACTGATGGTGATCGTTTATCGAGATTTAATAACCGTAGCTCTAAGAGAGCAGGCGTTGGTTGGTGAAGAACCTCGGTGTATATCCATTTTGAAGGAGCTCGAACTCCTAAGGGGGAGTCCGACTGAAGGAGTTGCGGAGGAAGTTCTGTAGGGCTCTCATAGAGGAGGGTGTCCGATCTGAAGAAGTTCGATCGAAGCTCAGAAGAAGGGTTTGGCTTCCGTAGGAGTTCGATCGGAGCTTGGTCGCTGAGAAGTTCGACTCCCTGGAGCTGGAGGAGCCGACTGAGGGAAGTTCGGCTCTCATGGGAGCTCGACCACGGAGGGAGAAGTTCGGACGTTCGACTGAAGGAGTTCGGCTAAGACTCGATCGCTGGAGAGTCAATCGAAGCTCGACCATTGAGGACCTCGACAGGCTGAAGAAGTTCGCTAAGATTCGACCGCTGGAAGTTCGGAAAGAGACTCGACCGTCGAGGAGTTCGGCCAGGTTGAAGGAGTTTCGGCTAAGGACTCGATCGCTAGGGGTTCAAAAGTTCGATCGATTGAAGGAATTCGGCTAAGACTCGACCGCTGAAGCTCTTCCATGGCTATCAATTGTATTAGGCTGAGCATCAGACTGGACTTCGGTAGGAGCAGGAAGTTTATCCCCAACAATAGTTCCCTCCACTTTCTGAGTTCGAAACTTAAAAGAAGGGAGTGCAGAAAAGGATGACTGTCGAAGTCCTCTTCAGGGCTCTATGCCAGTTCAGATTGAAGCTCGTGGGAGATCTTGTCTTCAGTCGAGGTTGAAGGAGATCTCGTCTCCTACGGCCAAGGTTCGAAGGTTGAGCTCCTCAAAGGAGATATTATCTTTAGCTGAGGTTGCTCGGATGCTCGGAGAGATCTTATCTGGCCGAGGTTGAAGCTCAGGGAAGATCTTATTTTCTGCAATCGAGGTTGAAGCTTGGGGGGAGAGATCTTATCTCCTACA